>JARQOC010000003.1:229992532-230012074 GCA_033576535.1 Allobates femoralis
GGAGCCGGCGGGAAGGATGGAGCGAGCGGGGCAGGATGGTGGCAGGGGGCAGGATGGAGCGAGCAGGGCAGGATGGTGGTGGAGGGGCAGGATGGAGAAAGCGGGGCAGGATGGTGGCGAGCGAGGCAGGATGGTGGCAGGAGGCAGGATGGAGCCGGCGGGGCAAGATGGAGCCAGCGGGGCAGGATGGAGCCAGCGAGGCAGGATGGAGCCAGCGGTGCAAGATGGAGCCGGCGGGGCAGGATGGAGGCGGCAGGGCAGGATGGAGCCAGGGGGGCAGGATGGAACAAGCGGGGCAGGATGGAGCAAGCGGGGCAGGATGGAGCCGGAGGGGGGAGACGGAGCGAGCGGGGCAGGATGGAGCAAGCGGGGCAGGATGGAGCCAGGGGGCAGGATGGAGCCAGGGGGCAGGATGGAGCTGGCAGGGCAAGATGGACCCGGCGGGGCAGGATGGAGCCAGCGAGGCAGGATGGAGCCAGCGGTGCCAGATGGAGCCAGCGAGGCAGGATGGAGCCAGCGGTGCCAGATGGAAGCGGCAGGGCAGGATGGAGCCAGCAGGGCAGGATGGAGCTGGCAGGGCAGGATGGAGCCGGAGGGGGGGACGGAGCGAGCGGGGCAGGATGGAGCCGGCAGGGCAGGATGGAGCCAGCAGGGCAGGATGGAGCTGGCAGGGCAGGATGGAGCCGGCGGGGCAGGATGAAGCAGGCGGGGCAGGATGGTGGCAGGGGGGCAAGATGGAGCGGGGCAGGATGGTGGCGGGGGGGCAGGAAGGAGCGAGCAGGGCAGGATGGAGCGAGCGGGGTAGGATGGTGGCGGGGACAGGATGGAGTGTGCGGGGCAGGATGGTGGTGGAGGGGCAGGATGGAGCAAGCGGGGCAGGATGGTGGCGAGCGAGGCAGGATGGTGGCAGGGGGAAGGATGGTGCCAGTGGGGCAGGATGGAGCCAGGGGGGCAGGATGGAGCGAGCAGGGCAGGATGGAGCCAGTGGGGATGGCGCGAGCGGGGCAGGATGGAGCAAGCGGGGCAGGATGGAGCCAGGGGGACAGGATGTAGCTGGCAGGGCAGAATGGAGCCGGTTGGACAGGATGGAGCCAGCAGGGCAGGATGGAGCCAGGGGGGTAGGACGTAGCCGGCGGGGAAGGATGGAGCCGGCGGGGCAGGATGAAGCCGGCAGGGCAGGATGAAGCCGGCAGGGCAAGATGAAGCCGGCAGGGCAGGATGGAGCAAGCGAGGCAGGATGGAGCCAGGGGGGCAGGATGGAGCCGGCGGGGCAGAAACGAGCGAGCAGGGCAGGATGGAGCCAGGGGGGCAGGATGGAGCCAGGGAAGCAGGATGGAGCCGGCGGGGCAGGATGGAGCCAGGGGGGCAGGATGGAGCCAATGGGGCAGGATGGAGCCAGTGGAGCAGGATGGAGCCAGGGGGGCAGGATGGAGCCAGGGGGGTAGGATGGAGCCGGCGGGGGGGGGGCAGGATGGAGCTGGTGTGGGGGGGTCAGGATGGAGCCAACGGGGGGATCAGGATGGTGCCGGCGGGAGGCAGGATGGAGCCGGCGGGGGGGTAGGATGGAGCTGGTGTGGGGGGGCAGGATGGAGCCATTGGGGGGCAGGATGGTGGTGGCAGGGGGAGGGGCAGGATGGATGCGAGGATACTCACCCGTCTGCCGACTCGCAGGACCTGTCGAGGCCTGGGATACCGATCAGCTGATCGGTTTCTAAGGCAACCACAGGTCCTCAAGCCATGGAGCTAGAAGACGTAGATGGAGCACACCGGCGGACGGGTGAGTATCCTCTATGAGGATTTTTTTATTTTTAGTAGCACCAAGCAGCGGGGGTGGCAGCGGGGGGGGCAGGAGGAGCCGCGGGGGGCAGGAAAAGCCACGGGGGGCCGCAGGAGCGGGGGAGCTGCGGGGGGGCAGGAAAAGCTGCGGGGGGCCGCAGGAGCGGGGGAGCCGTGGGGGGGCAGGAGGAGCCGCGGGGGGACAGGAGAGGCTGCGGGGGGGCAGGAGGAGCCGTGGGGGGGCAGGAGGAGCGGAGGAGCCACGGGGGGGCTGTGGGGAGAGCCGCCGCTGCGGCCACTGTGTATCCAGGCGAGAGCTGCGCTAATGTGCCGCTCTCGCCTGGCTGCAAATAGGCGCGAAATTCTAACTTTGAATTCTCGCGCCTATTTGCATAGTCTGAGCTCAGCTGCCTCTGTCTGGCGCGCAATTTTGGTTACAGACACTCAAAAAAGCCTTAGACAATTATATAGTAGATAATGCAAAATGGTCGTAGGCTTCTTTATCATATTTGTATATTGCTGATGTAATATACTATTTTACTATTACATCTTGGTGAATGCCATGTAATTTATACTTTCTGTATAATTCTGCACAATGTGTTGCCTGCAAATAATGTGAACACAGCCTTATTTGTGTTCTTTTTTTAAATTGTTATGAGTTAACAGTAAACACATGCTACGTCAGCACCAGGAGTACTAATCCAGTTCCAATCTAGATCATTGATTTTTGTATCTCTTGATAAATGACTGTAAAAGGAAAAAAAAGAAAATGGTCACTAATGGACTACTTCAACTACTTATCACAAAAAGCTGAATTATTTCTCAACTAGTAGTGGGTTGAAAACAGAAAAAAAGCTTTCTTAGGTATCATATTCTGTTATGTGCTTTTAGTCCTATTATTTAAATCATAATGTTCCTTTCTGAACTAAAAGCCAATTGTGTGTGTTAGAAGGTACAGTAGTTTAAAAGCAAATTCTTGGCTTTCTTTCGGGAGATGTTTTTTTTTTTTAGATTTTTACGGGGACAATGTGTCGTCGGTCCGCGCTGCCACAAATAACTCGAATCAAAAGTTCACTCTATACATTTATTTGGATCCATCCAATGTGTTTCGGAGCCTGCTATGCTCCTTCATCAGGGAGTGTATGATGAAGGAGCATAGCAGGCTCCGAAACGCGTTGGATGGATCCAAATAAATGTATAGAGTGAACTTTTGATTCAAGTTATTTGTGGCAGCGCGGACCGACGACACATTGTCCCTGGAAAAATCTGGAATTCGACCACATAGCACGTGGAGGTGTGGGTCCAGCAGCAAC
Organism: Allobates femoralis; assembly: GCA_033576535.1. Lineage (NCBI taxonomy): Eukaryota > Metazoa > Chordata > Amphibia > Anura > Aromobatidae > Allobates > Allobates femoralis. The sequence goes on from JARQOC010000003.1 coordinate 229,995,622, forward strand.
CGCCATTACATGTTTTCATACTGGTTGTGTGTCACACAACTAGACCAGGTGAGCAGTGTTCATTGCGACTCTTAAGCCGATGATTGTTAAAAGGATAAGACCCTATCTGCGCTTGCTTCCTTCTTTTTAGTTTATTGTTTCGGGGGATGGTGACAGACATGGGAAGTAATGAGGCATGACGTGTTGTTATTGACATTTGTCACAAATTGTTATGCACCTGTCTTGGCTGGGCCGAGTGTCACCCACTACAGGTATGGCTGCAGCTCTATGCTGTGCTCCATGTCTGTTTTCTCAGGTGATCAGGTGTGTATGCATTACATCATCTCCCTATGCCTGTAAAGGCCCATATGGGCCTGAGTGTTAATCCAGAGCTGTAATTAACATGTATTATTATTATTTATGCTTGTACTTTGAATATATCCAATTTCTTCTGTGGACTCTGCAAACTCTACAACACTGCAAACCATCTGATGCTTAACTCATCCATTGCCATTGGCCTCTTTAACTGTTGAGTCTGTTTACCTTACCTGCATCTGCTGAAGTTAAATGCACTGACTACTATTAGAGTCTGTTTGCATTACATAAACCCGCGTGTTTGGTTCAGACATGCCATTTAATACATCTACTCAGACAAACTATGTGGGACACTATGACATCCAATTGGCCAACCTGTCTGCTAAACTGACCCAGGACAATAATTCTCTTCTGGACATCTTCTATAGAGAGGAGCGAACACCTGAGTGTTTGAATTCGGTTTGGTTTGCCGAATGTGGGTTGGTCGCCGAATTGTTCGCCAAACCATTGAAATCAATGGCAGGCAACATGAAACACATCATAAGCATCTTCAAAGGTGTCCAAAAGCTGCCAAACACAGATCAAATGACACATACACACACAGATCATCTTACCAGTCCCCCGCTGCTTGCTGGCTTCCAGGTCCGCCCTCCCTCTCACATCTTGTTTCATCCATTAAGCTTCATGCATATTCACTTCACTGAAATGCAACAGCCAATCACAGACGGTCATGCTCTGTGAATGCGTCTGTGATTGGCTGTAGCAATTACATTGCATTTCCACAATCTGGATGGTGTCTGTCCTTGATTGTCATACACATTAGTGTATGGCAACCAACCTGACGTCACAATGTGTAAGAGAAAAAAAACCTGTAAACCAAATGGTGTAACTTGTTCCGACAATAACTGGCTTTCATATAGCTGTTAATGCAAAAAAAAAAAAAGATTATGATTATTGAAGGAGAGGAAAAAATAAAAGCACCAAAATGAAAAATGAATAAGGATTAAAGACGTATCAATTTACTTAACTCAATCAAACATAACCTGTATATGCTAAGTACCTCTATCTATGCCCTTCAGGTCTCTTTGTCATCACCAATCCATGAAAGGTCACTATATCAGGATGTAAATGGGTCTCTTAGTTCAGGGGGTGAGAAATTCCAGGCCTCAAGGGCCGCCAACAGGTCATGTTTTCAGGATATTCTTAGTATTGCACAGGTGATAATACAATCACCTGCACTAGTGATGATTCCAACCCCTGTGCAATGCTAAGGAAATCCTGAAAACTTGACCTGTTGGCGGCCCTTGAGGCCTGCAGTTCCCCACCCCTCTCTTCGTCATAAGATATTATGTTACATAGTCAGTTTCCATTTTTTAAGGAATAGGAGTATTTTGTATTTGATTTTATTCACATGCTACAGTAGGGAAATAATTATTTGATCCCTTGCTGATTTTGTATGTTTGCCCACTGAGAAAGACATAAACAGTCTATAATTTTTAGGGTAGGTTAATTTTAACAGTAAGAGATAAAATATAAAAAATAAAATCCAGAAAATCACATTGTCTAAATTATATAAATGTATTTACATTTTGCAGCGAGAAATAAGTATTTGATCCTCTACCAACCATTAGGAGTTCTGGCTTCTACAGTCCAGTTAGACGCTCCTAATCAAGTGGTTACCTGCATTAAACAATCCTTGGGGAAGTATGTTCCACCGGACTCACGTGCAGCCGTTGGTGCCAGGTAAGGAAGTCTGGAATCCTTTCAATACAAATGAATGATGAAAAACCGGCTCCTGGACGAATGCTTCATTTTCTTATGATTTTATTTAGTATTCCATAGCGATAAAATAGACAACAAGGGAATACAGTCCCCCCCACTGAACGTGTTTCGGACTAGCGTCCTTTGTCTACAGCATGAACTGAACAGTTTTCCCAAAGTATGTAGTCATATGAAAACGTTTGGGCACCCCTCTTAATCTTACTCTTTTTTTTGTTTGTTTAAAATTGTTTTTTTGCAACAGCTATTTCAGTGTGATATATGTAATAACTGATGGACACAGCAATGTTTCAGGTTTGAAATGAGGTTTATTGTACTAACCAAAAATGTGAAATTTGCATTATTTCAAAATTTGACAGGTGCCAAAGTATGGGCACCCTTCTGATTTTCATGATTTGAATACTCCTAACTACTTTTTACTGACTTACTGAAGCACTAAATTGGTTTGGTAACCTCATTGAGCTTTGTACTTCATAGCCCGGTGTATCCAATCATAAGAAAAGCTATTTCAGGTGTCCACTTGCAAGTTGTTCTCCTAGTTGCATCTTCTCTGAGGAGTGGCATCATGGGCTCCTCAAAACAGTTCTCAAATAATCTGAAAAAAAAAGATTGTTCAACATAGTTGTTCAGGTGAAGGATACAAAAAGTTGTCTCAGAGATTTAACCTGTCAGTTTCCACTGTGAGGAACATGGTAAGGAAATGGAAGACCCAGTGCATTTTGGTGCCCTAGGCAGGTAAGGCAAACGGCGCCACCCCCTTCCCCCCCTCCCCCCCCACCACCCGAGATATGTCTAGGAAAAAAAATGTCAACATACTTTGAAAGTAAATTTAATTTAAAACAATAAAAAGTAGATAAAAACTAACATTATGGATATAAATTGTACATAAATAGTAATGCACACGACCAACTTTTGAAATGCTTAGCAGCCATATGGTATAAGTACCTTTTTCCTGATGAAAAGTGCAGATTTTATATCGGACTGCTAAATACGAAATGTAAATCAAATTCTTTAATGAGTTTCAGACGACTAAAACTTCTCTCTGCTTTTGCACTAACAGGACAGTGTTGATGATGTATGTAAAGTGCTGTGGAGTTCATAGTGTAATATAAATGCAAAAAGTATTATCCTTAATATGATGTGACAATACCAGGATATGAGGATCTTCTATTTCGAGGTCAGGGGCTCTCTGATGCCATGTTGCTACTTGTCTCGCTGTCGTCCTCTTTTGACACTGCAGTGCGGTGGACAAGAGAGCATTAACTGGTTAATAACAAGAAGTATGGAGTGTACTAACTGAGCCATAAACCCTCCCCATACCATGTCCAGCAGACATTGTAGGATTACTATATGGATTTTATTATTAGGGTACGGACACACTGGCATGAAACTCTGATGAGTGCAATGTGTGATTTTATCACATTGCACTCGGACTAATGTTAATCAATCTCTGAGAGCACTGGCGAGTGTCGGACGCTTTTTTCTAAGCCAGATTCAGGATGAGAAAAAAGTCGCAACATTATGCGACAGTATGTGATTCCCGCGCGAGACTCACCAATGCAAGTCTATGGGTCTGACAAAATCACATACCGCACACTGACAGCACATGGACCATCCGAGAGGCATCAGTTTTTTCACGGATACATTATCATTCTGTAACTGAGAACACTGTAAAATGTTCCTGTAAATGATTCTACAGTAAATAGCTGCTGAGGAAAGAACAGATTGCACACGGATGTGATCTGAGAGAAATGTCGGACACTCGCACAGCAGTTGGATGCCAAATGGACCAAAAAACCGATGACACTCATCCAACTCTCCTGGATGAGAAACAGACCGATTTTAAGGCAGGCGGGAGACAGTGTACCACCGTGTCCTCAACTCCGTGCTGTGCACAGTATCCCACCATGTCTCAGCACTGTGCTGTGCACAGACAGTGTACCACCATGTCCTCAGCTCTGTGCTGTGCACACAGTGTACAGTACACTGTATGTGCACAGCACGGAGCAGAGGACATGGTGGTACACTGTGCATAGCACGGAGCTGGTGACATGGTGGTACACTGTGCACAGCACAGAGCTGGTGACATGGTGGTACACTGTGCACAGCACAGAGCTGGAGACATGGTGGTACACTCTCTGTGCACAGCACAGAGCTGGGTACATGGTGGTACACTGTGCACAGCACAGAGCTAGGGAGATGGTGGTACACTGTCTGTGCACAGCACAGAGCTGAGGACATCCCAGAATAGACAGGCCACAGACAGGACGGCGGGACAACACTGAGGCCACCTGGAAGAACTACAACTCCCAGCACCCAACACACTGCCCAGAAATCATAGAGGACAGGTAGAAGAACTAAACTCCCAGCATGCCACACCCTGACAACACAGAAAGGTGGCGGCAGCTGCATGGAGGCAGACACACGGTACAGCTGCCAATATCGCCACACACAGCGCCAGCCACAGCCCCAGTCCTCCTGCACCCCCGTCCTCCTCTCCTCTGTCCTCCTGCACCTCTGTCCATCCTCCTCTCCTCTGCCCCTCCGGCTGCTCCTCTATCCTCCTGCACCCCCATCCTCCTCTCTTCTGTCCTCCCGCACCCCCGTCCTGCTGTCCTCTGTCCTCCTGCTGCACCCCCGTTCTCCTCTCCTCTGTCCTCCTGCACCCCGTCCTCCACTCCTCTGTCCCTCCTGCTGCTCCTCTGTCCTCTTGCACCCCCGTCTTCCTCTCCTTTGTCCCTCCTGCTGCTCCTCTGTCCTCCTGCACCCCAGTCCTCCTCTCCTCTGTCCCTTCTGCTGCTCCTCTGTCCCCCTCGTTCTTCCCCTCTTTCCTCTTCTCCTGTCCCCTTGTTTCTGTCCCCCTGCACCTCTGTTCTCTTTTCCTCGGTCCCCTTTTCTGTCCTTCTGCCCCTCTGTTTCTGTCCTTTCTGCCCCTCTGTCCCTTTCTGTCTTCTGCCCGTTCTGTCCTTCCTCTCTGTCCTCTTCTCTTCGGTCCCAATGCGCCTCTGTCCTCTTCTCCTCGGTCCCCTCACATGGCCTCCGGACTGCTAGCGATCCACCCCCCTGCTTCTCACTTGGCTGCCCCCCAGGGCAAGATCTGCCAGTCAGCCCCTGGGGTCAGGTTCCCTTTAACAGAAGAAGAGCAGAGGTGACAGGACTATGACCTCTCTGACACTACACCTGAGCCACAAATCACTGGATGTGGGGATCTCTCTGTCCCCTGTCCTGCCGAATACATGACAAAAGTTCCACGAACCCATGTGCTCCTTTGTTTCAGCCATATTTATGTAGCACAACATAAGGATATTGACATCGATACTACAGGCTATAGGTTGGGAAAACCTTCCATCATACAGTTTTAGTCTTGTGAATTTCATTTATAGCAGAAAATATCCTATTAGTGCAGAATGAGGATCCTATATTCCCTCAGGATAATCATTGCCTTATTACCAGGGCAGGGGGAGACTTGTGCCTGGCAGGTAAATCTCAGCACAGGGATTAACTTTCCATAGAGGAGACAACTGGTAACACGTGTAGGAGGAGGCACATACAGTATCCCATGATTAGAGGACATGTCCATGGGGTGCAGACAGGGTCCCCAGTATATAGGGAGGCAATGCTGTATGGGATATAGTGGGGTGTACTTATATCCCAGCCAAACAAAGCACAAGAGCTCTGAGCCTCTGCAGTGTGACCAGAGCTGTATGATCCAGCATTATACCACCTCCCTCCTGTAACTGGAGGACACATGGACACAGACAGACTGACACTGTATGGATGAAGCCTTACTAGGTGGCTGTCCTGGCTGTATGGAGGGGCTATAGGGGGACATTGCCAGAATGTGGAGAGATCAGGGGAGAGCATTCATCAATCCCATCAGCAGCCATGACTGCAGCAGCTCCAGCAGAGGGAGGGAAAGCGGAAGCTCCTCGTGAGGAGCAGGTCACAGGGAGGGAAGGAGACCAAAAGACGTCCTCCAGCCTCACCAACCTCCACAGTCTCGGCACTGACTGATACACCCTCACCCACCACACAGCCTGGGCACTGATACACCCTCAGCAGAGAGTTCTGCGGACCGGGGGGGGGCCTTTGTGCACACTCACGCGGCCGCTGTCTGCTGTAAGGAGGAGGAGAGGAGGGGCGGGCAGAGCTGCAGGACAGGAAGTCCCATCCTCCCTCCTCTGTCTGGCCGGCGCGGCCACCGGCGGCCAGCACGGGGCCCCCCAGGGGGCGGGCAATGGGCCCCTCATGTGGGAATGCGCCCTGCACAAGATGGCACCCTAGGCGATCGCCTAGAGTTGCCTAGCTGTCGTCCCGGCCCTGGGAAGACCACAGGGACAGTTCTTGTAAAGGCCAGAAGTTGCAGGCCAACAAAAATATCAGAAAGGCAGAGAAGAATGGTGAGAACAGTCAAGAACAATCCACAGACCACCTCCAAAGACCTGCAGCATCATCTTGCTGCAGACGGTGTCACTGTGCATCGGTCAACAATACAGCGCACACTTTACAAGGAGAAGCTGTATGGGAGATTGATGCGAAAGAAGCTGTTTCTGCATGCACGCCACAAACAGAGTCACCTGAGGTATGCAAAAGCACATTTGGACAAGCCAGTTTCATTTTGGAAGAAGGTCCTGTGGACTGATGAAACAAAGATTGAGTTGTTTGGTCATACAACAAGGCGTTATGCATGGCGCCACAAAAACACAGCATTCCAAGAAAAACACTTGATACACAGTGTCAAATTTGGGGGGGGGGGTCCATCATGCTTTGGGGCTGTGTGGCCAATGACAGCACCGGGAATCTTGTTAAAGTTGAGGGTCGCATGGATTCCACTCAGTACCAGCAGATTCTTGAGAATAATGTTCAAGAATCAGTGTCAAAGTTGAAGTTACGTCGGGGATGGATCTTCCAGCAGGACAATGATCCAAAACACCGTTCCAAATCTACTCAGGCATTCATGCAGAGGAACAATTACAATGTTCTGGAATGACCATGCCAGGCCCCAGACCTTAATATCATTGAACATCTGTGGGATGTTTTGAAGCGGGTTGTCCATGGCGACCATCAAACTTAACTGAACTGGAATTGCTTTGTAAATCGGAATGGTCAAAAATACCTTCATCCAGGATCCAGGAACTCATTAACAGCTGCAGGAAGTGACTAGAGGCTGTTATTTTTGCAAAAGGTGGATCTACTAAATATTAATGTCACTTTTTGATGAGGTGCCCATACTTTTGCACCTGTCAATTTTTGAAATAATGCATATTTCACATTTTCGGTTAGTACAATAAACCTCATTTCAATCCTGAAATATTACTGTGTCCATCAGTTATTACATATATCACACTGAAATAGCTGTTGCAAAAAAACAATTTTCAACAAAATAAAAAGAGTAAGATTAAGAGGGGTGTCCAAACTTTTTCATATGACTGTATACAAGTTAAAACCACTTCCTATGGAACACACATTGAATTGATTAGGCCCTTTAATTAACCATTTCTAGTCTGGGCTGAAGTGAGTTGTATTACAGTTGATGTATCCATTGATGTCAAACATATGATTTGTTTTCCTATCACAGAATTGTTTGGTCACATGCATGTAGTGACAGAGGTTGCACACTTGAAGTTAGCCTTGGTTGTCAGCCAAGTGGATGATTGTACTGTGCTTGTGAACAGAGATGGAGGTAAAATGTTGCCTATAGTGAGTGACTTCTTTGGGACACATCTATAGCCTTTTGAGAGCACTTTGTGCAGAATGGGATCTTGAAACAGGATTGGAATAAACTTGTGAATAAATTTCACAATCCCATTGTAGTCCTGACTAAAACTTGTTGAAAAAGTAGGAACATTACTATCATATCCTGATCTCCCCCTATTTGTCCTATGGACAGGAATGGGTACCTCAGAGTTATACACAAGATCACTATTAGATAGAAGGGATTCTCTGGATTGTTTCTGAACTTTACATAGAGCCCTATTCACACAACCCAGCTTGTATCCATGGTTCAGTAACCGTTTTTTTATACAATCCGCCTCCTCCTGATATGATTTTTCCATGGTACATGTTCTTTTCGCCCTAATTAGCTCACCAACTTGTAAGTTTCCAATGACATGTCACGGGTGACAACTCCCTGCATGTAGGAGAGAGTTGCCACTCACAGGTTTACAGTATAGCTTAGTGCTGATAATCCACGTCTCACTGGACCCCTGCAACATGATGTCCAAATAGGGAGCCTCACTCTCATACACTGTATGGGTAAACCGAATATTGTACGGGTTATTGTTAATATATTCGCTGAATTTCATAAAATCAGCGGAAGCGTGGGGGGGCACACCGGCGACGCCACTCCAAATGATAATGACGTCGTCGATGTACCGCCACCACCACTTAATCTGCCGTAAAAATGGGTTCCCCTGACAGTGTATGTATTTCTCTCCCAAAACATTATGTACAAGTTTGCCAGCGACGGCGAAAACCCAGCCCCCATTTTTGCGGCAGAATAAGTGGTGGGGGTGGTACATCGACGACGTCATTATCATTTGGAGTGGCGTCACCGGTGTGACCCCCCAGCCTCCACTGATTTTATGAAATTCTGCGAATATATTAACAAAAACCCATACAATATTCAGTTTTTGCTCTTACATGAAGCTGCCAGGTTGAACATTCAGAGTTCCCTGAGGTGGGGGTCAGAGCAGAGGAGCAGGTATTATTTTATCAATTTATAAGAGATCTATGGATCCTAGAACTGCAGGATACAGCTCTACTTTGCCATGCAGCAGGGTGGGAACTGTACTAAAAAAATTTCTCTCACTGGAGTTCTCCTTTAATCTGAATGATGTAAAGATGATCTGCAAAGAGGAGTAGGCCAAATTTCCTCCTGACATGTGGGCAAACCTCATCCTCAACTACAATATCTGTCTGACCTGCTGTATTTGCCAACAAGGGTTTTGCCACCAAGTCTTGTTTGCCAGAGGGATCAAATACTTATTTCTATCAGCAAAATACAAATAACTTTAGATTATTTAGACAATGTGATTTTCTGGATTTTATTTTTGATATTCTATCTATCACTGTTAAAATCAACCTACATTTTAAATTATAGACTGTTCATGTCTTTGTCAGTGGGCAAATTTAAAAATCAGCAAGTGATCAAATAGTTACATATATAATTTGGTCAGTTTACATATGAGCAGATATGGAGAAAAAGTGGCATGCAAAAGCTTGGGCAAAAATACTTTGATTGTCAACAGTTAAGCAAGTTGAAAATTAAATGATTTCTAAAAAAAGATGACAAAATTCCATTGAATTTAGGTAAAAAATAAACAGCTTCAACATTTGAAAAATTACAAACAGGAAAATTGGCCAATGCAAAAGTTTTGGCATTGAAAAGTTTTTGAAAACGCACATGCGTTTTTGCATGCGTTTTTACATGCATTTTCATTTGTACAAGGGCAACAGGATAAAATGGATCCTAAAATTTGTTCGGCAATTTCTCTTGGGCACACTGATCCCTCATATGGAATTGAAAAACAAGGCACGGCTTTGCTTGAAGGATTTCATGCCCTGTTTGGAGAGCCCCTGATGTGCCTAAACAGCAGAAACCCCCACAAGTGACAGCATTTTGAGGTCTCTGTCCATTGCAGGTGATGTCATGCTCTGCAGGGAGGGATGTTTGTTCTCTCCCTGCAGATTCTGGATGAACGATCATGGAGGTTATGTGGGAGTAATAAAGATGGGGTTGAGATGTTTGTTTTTCACTCTAATAAAATAATTTTTCTCTGAGTGTTATGTATTATTTACTATTTACTAGAGATTCCTAATGGTGGGGTCAACATTGGCCCGGATTATGAATCTCGGGCTTAGTGCCAGCTCCAGGGCAACAGGGTACAGCACCAGAAAATAGTGCCTCTAATGAATGTGCCATTTACTGAGGTGGTTGTGAGCTGAAATTTGCAGCATGGGGGTGCCTAAAACATTTGTGCCTCTCCACGCTTAGGATACCAGCCCCCAGCTGCCAAGTGGTATCTGGCTCATAACTAAAGATACAGGGAAGCCCGGCATTTTTTTTTATATTTATAGAAATAATTTGGGGAAAAAACAATGTGGAGCTTTTCTGTATTTTTGGTTGTTAGCCAGGTATAACTTGGCATCTACGGACTGCCACACACCCCCAGCTGTCTAGTTGTATCTGGCTGTCAACCAAAAATACAGTGAAGCCCCACATCATTTTTTTTATTTATAGAAATAATTTTGAAAAAAAATGATCTTAAGCTTTGCTGTATTTTTAGTTTCCAGCCAGGTACAACGAGGCAGCTGGGGCTGGAATCTTCAGCATGAAGAGGCACAAGCATTTTTGGCACACTCATGCTGCGAATTGCAACCAGCAGCCGCCCCAGAAAATCAACATTGATTAATGCGCCATTTCCTGGCCATTATCCAACTCTTCAAGTTGTCCTGGTTCCAGTGGCAAACTGGGTTTTACAGGGGTTAATGGCAGTTTTTTTTATTGGCAACTGGCACTAAGCTAGAGATTCATAATGTCAGGCCAATGGTAGACCCAGCCATTAGGAATGTCTAGTAAATAGTAAAGAAATACACCACAAAGAGAAAAATCTTTTTATCGGAAAAAAAACACAAGCACAAATTTAAATTTCATCTTTATTACTCAATACCCTCTGACGTAGTCCACAACGATGGTCCCACTATGCTCGATCTCCTCTGCTACATCCAGAGACTGCAGCAACGGATCAAGTGTCCTCTTCCTGGAATGATCTGCCATACAGTGTACCATCAGCGTTACCCCTGAGAGACTGCAGCAAGGGATCAAATGTCCTCTTATTGTAGTCTCTGGGGTCACTCTGACCCTAAAGACTACAACAAGAGGACACTTGATCCCTTGCTGCAGTCTCTGGGGTTACACTAATGGTGCATTGTATGGCAATGATCTACCATACAGTGCACTATTAGTGAGACCCCAGAGATTGCAGCAAGGCATCAAGTGTCCTCTTGTTGTAGTCTTTGGTGTCTCACTGATGGTCCACTGTATGGCAGATCATTGCCATACAGTGCACCATCAGTTTGGCAAACCCACGTCTCAGAGATCACATGATCTCTGAGGCTTGGGTCAGGTGAATGGATGTTGTCATGGCAACGTTGGTTTGCTATAGCAATGTCAGGTTATTAGGGTGTTCAGCTCATCATAATTACATTACGATCAGCTGATCAATGTGGGGAGAGGGAACAGACTGTGTTCTCCCCCTCCCCAGACTCTAAGTGCTGTGATTGGGGGTGACATAGAGGGGGTGACATAGAGCCAGGGCACAGCGATCGCTATACCTGACTGTCACATAACTCCTCCGCAGCCTGATCTCCATGCTGTCAAGTATTGACTGCCTTTGCAATCCTGGAGTTCTGCTGCTGTTTAAACCAGAGGTTTTTTTTCCTATGACTCAGTGTGCGCTGATATTGAACTTGCAGTTGCTGAATGTGTGGTGGGTGGCTCTGCAGGTGGGGAGTGAGTCATAGCTCAGGTGGAGCTGGAGGGGAGTGTCTGAGCTTTCTGCTCTCCACCCCCTTGGCCTTAAATAGTTCTGTTTCCCTCCACTGGATGTCACTGATTGAGTTCATTTCTCATCTAGGATCTGTGCTGTGCAGACATGCTGCGGGAGCAGCTGCTGTTCCCTTAACTTGGAGAGGTGTCCTTTTCCTGGTTCATGGATGGAGGTAGGGGTTCGTAGCTGAAAGCAAGTTGAGGATTTGAGGGATAGGGTGGTGACCCAAACCTCCTCACCTTCAGGGGGACCTTTGGGAACAGGACTAGTCAGGGATCCCAAGTCCAGGGCTAGACTAGCCTCCCAATCGCCCTTGTCCATTATCCCTTCCTGCTCCATTCCCTTCATTCACTGCACTCATGACACATGTAGGGAGATGAAGCTGTAGAGGTGCAGTGGGCAAAAGCAGCAGGTGGGAAGAGGGGACAAGAGGGGAGGTGGTGGGCACAAGACCAGAGGGGATCTGACACAGGAGGGGAGCAGACAGAGCAGGGGACAGTGAACAGGTACCAGTTAAGCGGGCACACATGGCCTGTATCACTGCCAGCTGTCACATCGCTCCTCCGCAGTCTGATCTCCATGCAGGGAGATCAGACTATGGAGGAACAGCATGAACAGGTGGCAGGTAGGTGGGTGACAAGCTGTGGAGGGGTGGGTGGGCAGACGTATCCTGCACCATCATCATGCTTTGCTGATGGGAGTGATCAGATCACTTCCGCGAGTGCAGGAGGGGGTGATACAAACCCCCTAAAGCACTCCATCCTATGGAAGCGGCTATGACAGCCCCTTCCATAGCCAAAAGTCAGAATCTCTGGGATTGGCTGTTATAAATATTGAACAGCCAATCACAGTGGTCGTGGGGGTGTGGTGGGGAATTTACACCCCCCTGACATCAAGCTCTGGTATCCTGTGATAAGAATCACAGAATACCTGGATATGATGGCGGTTGCTGTGGCAATTGTGTCACAATCCCGCCATGAAATTGTGAAACGTCACAGGTCGGGATGTCACCACAATCTATGATGCTCCACAACATCATGGGTTGGTAAGGGGTTAATTACTTTTCAGACACAAGAGAGCGATGTGATGACATGGACTTTTTCAATGTATGAAATGAGTTACATTCATACATTAGCCAGACACCTTAGTATTTTGTTTACTATCTTGTGATAAGCCACTCATTGCTTCTGCAAGACTCTTTGGAGTCTGCTACTGTTTAAAGTTTGTGTTTACTATTGTAATTATCTCACGCTTTTTTCAGAGAAGGTCAGAGACTCAAAGACAATTCTATTGTCCAAAGATGTGTATTGCTAAGTTCATGTGAATTACCTCAGCTACCACTGTTTGATGTTGTGGTTGGCAGACTAATTGTAACTAGCCTTAGTCCCTTTCTGTCCACATCATTCAGATCAAATTTTCCCAAACTCCAATCCTCATGGCCCTAAACAGAACACATTTTCAGGATTTCCTTAGGATTGGACAGGTAATTGAATCATTATCAAGGCATCACCTGTGCAATACTATGGAAATCCTGAAAACATGACATGTTGGGGGCTGTGAGGACTGCAGTTTGGGAAACAATGATTTAGATGAACATTTTGCAGTTGCTGAATGTGTGGAGCCAATGAGAGCACAGTCTTAGTCTACCAATCGTGAAATCCCCAATGTGCTGAATGGAGTACTCAAGGGTATATAAGAAGGTCTATTCATTGACCAGGAGTTCTCATGCTACATGGCTCCAATATAGGATCTCCGGATCTGATTGGCAGACCATAACCCGAGGCCTAGGCTCTTCAGCGCTGACCAAGGGGATCAGAACCTAGATTATATTACTACATGGGACTTTAGTAGTTAATGCTAGGTAATTTAGCTGGGATATCAGAGACTACATAAGGAAGAAACCCAGGTTGAGACAGTTCGGTCACCTGGCCACAACAGAACCTTGTAATTCCCTGGTGAGTCAACAGAGGGTGAGACTCTGTTGCCTGTTATATTTTATGTTTGGCTTGTTTATGTGTTATATGTCGTTAACTGTTTGGGAAACGAATAAAGCCTTAACCCATTACTTGCCAAATTAGCATTTTTCCTTTTCGAAAATTGGTGTATGAAAGCTCTCTGGGAGGAAAGATATTCAATTAAAAATGACAATGACATGATTTCCTGTTTTGAAAACATTCATTTTACAGACACAACAAAAAAAATTGGACCTAATTATAAAATCTTGGTTGCTAGAAGCAAAAGATTAGGCGTCCCAAAAAAGGACTCTGGTAGATAATGGGTTAATATTGTGGTTCCCTCACTCTGTGTTGTCTGAGTAGTGTTCCGCCCCTGGTTAAGGAGCTCGGACGTTCAGTTGGGATGAGCCCTGGTCCATGCTGTCTTTCTAAAGGCGGCCAGGTCAGTGGACAAGAGCACCCACTGACCCTGTGCCTCAACAAGTGATACCTCAAAATGCTTTGCTTCCTTCTTACTGCCGTCTTCTTAGTGGTCCTCCACCATTTTAATTTGCAGAGGGCTAGGCTGCTGTTGAAAAAAGTTCATGACTGCTATTTGTGGCACAAGTTAGAGGAGCCTGGGTTTTTATGTTGATTGCTCTCAGTGTGAGAAACAAGATACAAATCTTGTAGTTGTGATACCTTTTAATGGCTAACAAAAATAAAATGAATGATGTTATAAGGCGAGCTTTCGAGATGACTCAGGTCTCTTCATCAGGCATGGTATGACAAGATATTGAATGAAACTCAAAATATATAAATGCACAACTAAAATGATTGGACATTTGACTAAATTAACATTACAAAGACTGGACATTTGGCAAAACAAACAAAGCTGCCTTGGATATCTTGTCAGATATCGTATCAATATCTTGTCATACCATGCCTGATGAAGAGACCTTTGGCAAAACAAACAAAGCTGCCTTGGATATCTTGTCAGATATCGTATCAATATCTTGTCATACCATGCCTGATGAAGAGACCTGAGTCGTCTCGAAAGCTCGCCTTATAACATCATTTATTTTATTTTTGTTAGCCATTAAAAGGTATCACAACTACAAGATTTGTATCTTGTTTCTCACACTGAGAGCAATCAACATTTTCTCAACTGGCTAACACGGTACCAAACCTTTTTCTTTTAATGAAATGGGTTTTTATGAAACAGGGAAATTTGTATTATCTGGCCTTTTAGTAGCAATGGTAGTGAACAATCCACAACCCTAACATGCTATTTAAGGTCTGAAACCTTGGTCACGGTTATCTGAGGAAACAAATCTCCAAAGGTGCCCAAACTATTACATCAGCGCATTTTCCTTTTCGTCATTTTTATAATGTCAATTTTTTTTTTCTTTAAATGCAAAGGAATGTGTCATCTTTAAAGAGGACTTATTACCTGTTATCCTCCTGGTGCTTTCCAAAGTGAAAGCACCACCGAATGCAGCGTGTATGCTGCATTCAGAGAAGAGGTCTCCCATGTCTCTACCCCCCCCCCCCTGTAACCTGTAAAAAACCCTTTTGAAAGTTTGAAAATTTTAAGATAAGAAGTCCAGAGGGACTTACTAATTTCTCATTCCTCGCAGTTCGCAGAGTCCTCCTGCCTCTTGCCTCTCTGTTCCAACTTCTGCACCTCTCTGTGCCACCTCCTGCCTGTGTGGGTCTCCCCTCCTTGCTGCACCTGCATCTCAGCGTCTGAATTCACGCAGGTGCACAGCCAGGAATTGCTAGGAGCGAGTCCCAGCTGCTGGAACAGCGCCTGCACGGGAATGTGAGCGCCAGATTGCCATCCTGCTGCATGCATACAGCATGCTCTTTAGCAGGGCAGGCTCTGGCGCTGACGTTCCCGCGCATGCGCCATTCCAGCAACCGAGACCTTCTCCTACCAATTCCTCACTGTGCGCATGCATGACTTCAGATGCTGAGGCACAGGTGCAGGAGAGAAGGGGAGACCCACACAGACAGGGGTGACACAGAATGGCGGGAGGAGCCTGTGAACAGCAAGGAATGAGAAATTAGTAAGTTCCTCCGGACTTCTTATCTTAAAACTTTCAAAAGTGTTTTTTACAGGTTATGTGGGGGGTAGAGACATGGGAGGGTCACCTTAATTTCTTGCTTTATTTATTGTATTTTCTTTTTACATTGATTCTATGCCTATTGTTTTGTATCCAATTGTTGTACTGTATTTGTTCTCTACTGTAATTACTTACTGTATTATATTTTCTGTACTCTAACCCTACATTGTAAAGCGCTGCGGAATATGTTGGCGCTATATAAATAAAGCTTTATTATTATTATTATTATTATTATTATCTGATTGCAGCATACAAGCTTCATTAAGTGGTGCTTTCACTTTGGAAAACACCAGGGGATGACATGTCCTCTTTAACTTTCTGCCTCTTAGAGATCACTTCATCTTCAACTTAAATAACTATTCACAGTTATTTTGACCCAAACGTTTGCATACCACTGTATAAAGACCATATGAATGGTCAATAAATGTAGTCAGGAATTTCAAGTAGCATGAAGCATCTTTAAAACGACTTTACAAATATAAATTTTACATCACAGATTGTACACTTTTATCATATATTTTAGAGATTAGTAAACTATTTCTGACCTGATTTAACTTTTTTTTTTTTACAAGTGATTAAAGACGTATTGTAGAGAGAATAAGTAACAAAACATCAAATGTACTGTATATATTTCTCAGAGACTATAATGGGGGAAAGATAGCAGTGTAGGAAAATGAAAATACAGCCCTGAGGTTGAATTCACAAAAGAGCAGAAGAAAGAGATGGTGGCAAGATAACTTAGAAATGTGGAGAGAACAATTATGCG
>JARQOC010000003.1:230012174-230152357 GCA_033576535.1 Allobates femoralis
TTAGGGATGTGCTCACAAGTTTCAGGGACAGGTAGTGGTAGTATAGGGGGGTAGAACAAGCTGACAGGTTCCCATTAACTTTATAATGCAAGACTGTACTGTTGATGTATAGCATACTCTCTTGAGGATACACAAACTGTAAACAGCTCACAAAATAGGGCTAATATTTGAGGCATTGCCTCTTATCTTTGGAAACAGCTAACCTGCTTCTACTGGCTTATACAAAAGTGATAATTTATATATAAAGTGATAATTTATTGAACAGCTAGACAAAAAGTCTTTGTAATTGCTTACTAATTTAATGAATAGCAAAGCTGTTGTGGATCCCAAAAAATAGATCATTTTTTTCACTACCAGTTGTGAAGCCATTACTTTTTCACATTCAAAACTGCTGAGGCCCAGTTATGGGCGAACTCACTGATATTAGGATTCAACAAACTGGCCTGAACTTTTTGTAAAGTTTGGGTTCGGGGCCAAAAGTGGTTCGAACTTGAGTTTGAACCCCGAACTCTGAATGTAAAGTTATGGGATAGGGCCTAGGGGGTTGTAAAAGAAAGAAGATAGTTATTAAACAGAATTATACTTATCGGCATCCACCCGCTTGCACTTCCAGGGCTGCTCATTAACATCCTGGATATTCACTGCAGAGGGACCCAACTGTCAATCACAGATGCTGTCACAGAGCATTGGCACAACAAAACCACTATGAAATTTTTGCTGTGGATTTCATGCTCTTTTGGTGAAATTTTGGCACAAAACTGCATGCATTGTGTTCAATGTGTTAATCTGCATCTCCTGGCCCAAAAAAGCACCAAAACTACAATATAGTTGAGCACTTTTTATAAAATTATTCCTTGAAATAATGAAAAAAAAAAATGACATGGGGTTTCACCATATTTTTGTATATTAGCCAGGTTCAGCAGGCAGGTACGGGTAACCCCCATCCCCAGCTGCCTATTTTTGCCTGGCTGGAAACCATAAATATAGGGAAGCTCTTTTTTTAATTATTTCATGAATTTAATGAAATAATTTAAAAAAATGACATGGGGCTTTGCCGTATTTTTGGTTTCAAGACAGATACAACTAAGTAGCTTGGGGCTGTGATCCTCAGTGCAGGGTGGCCCATGCTTTTTGGGGCTTCCACACTGTGAATAGCAGTGAATAGCCCCACAAAATGGTACATTCATCAAAGTGCCATTTTCTGGCACTGTATCCTGGCTTTTCCAGTGGCCCTGGTGGCGTTGGCACGCTGGATAATAATGGGGTTAATGCCAGCTTTGTGTTGGTTGCTGACACTAAGCCTGACATTCCTAGTTTAAGCTGTAAAAAAACACCTAAAAAACATTTAGAAAAAAATACATTTTTAATTAACAAAAAACCCATCCCTCCAACATAATCCACAGGTAACATCTTCAGCTCTGCTGCATATCTCTGTGCAGGGGCGTAACTACAACAGGTGCAGGGGTTGCGATCGCACCCGGGCCCTGCAGCCTAGGGGGGCCCCAAAGGTCCCTTTGTCCCATAGAAAAAGACTAATACTATTAAAGATTTGCAATGATTGGGGGCCCCGTTGGAGCTTTTGCATCGGGGCCCCAGGGCCTGAAGTTACACCACTGTCTCTGTGATCAGATGCCTATTCTCTGTGACAATGTCTGTGATTAGCTGTTGGTCCCCTCTGCAGTGAATATCTAGATTATGAGCAGCACTGGAAGTAACCGCAGTGGGACGGCAGGGCGGTGGGACGCGGTAAGTATAATGCAGATTAATACCTAATTTCTTTATTTTTACAGCTCTCCTACCCTCGAACCCAAACCTAAACTGTAACACGATTAATCACTGCAAAGGAAGCAAGCGCAAATTGGGTCTTATCACTATATATAGAGTGGCTCTGAAGCCGGCAAATGTAACTGTTCACATTCTCAGGCTGTGACACACAACCAGTATAAAAGACACGTTAGGCCCCATTCACACACTGCTTTTTTTTGCTGCGTATTTTAAAGCATAAGCTCATCACAAACCAGGAGTGGGTGATTAAACATATAAGTGGAACATTTGTTTCTATTAGACCTTTCCTCTGAGTGTGCCACTCCTGGTTTTGATTGTTCCATTCCTGGCTTTTTTTCAGCAGCAAAAAAAGCAGTGTGTGAATGGGGCCTAAGGTTGCTGCTGCGAGACACACACATTTACATGCTTTCCCTGATGAAGGAGCATAGCAGGCTCTGAAATGCATTGGATGGACCCAATAAACCTTAAGTAACTCAAGATTCAGGCTTCGTGTCTTCTGTAGCAGCGTGGACCGACAACACACACGTCCCTTTTGAATCCTAGAACTGTAAGGCTAGGGTCAGACATAGAAATCCGTTTTTGGAAGTGATTTCCATGACCAATCCGTTTTTTTTTGGGTGCTTTTTGAGTCTCCTGTACCTCTGAACGTTTTTGGACTTAGTCATTTTTTGACCAAAATTCTTGAAAAAACAGATCCGTTTTTTAAGGCACCCAAAAAACGGATCCGTTTTTCCATAGGACCCATGTTAAAATTTTTTTTTTTGAAAGACGGACCCTAAAAAACGTTGCTAGCAACGTTTTGGGCTCAAAAACGTACCTAGCAATGTTTTTAGGTGCAGAAAAAAACGGATAGGGTGTTTATTACATCTAATCCGTTTTTCTATCTGTTTATGGACTTAGAAAAAAAAAAATCCAAATTCTGAAGCCAAAAACGGACCAAGGGCTTATGTGTGACCCTAGCCTTACACAGACTTCCCAGGAAAGTCTGTGTTCGAGATTTGTGCCTGAACACTAGGTGTTCGGTACGGACTCCAAACTTTATATTTCGGGTTTGCCCATAATTACTGATGACAACTATTTTGCTCCCCAACTAAAGTGATAATTTTTAAGCACCTTGTCGAAAATCTCTTTTATTAATTGTATCAACCAGTGTGCCATGGCTTCTTCTCTTTGTACTACCTGTGTATCAAATTATGCAAGGCGGACATCAGCCGCACAAAATGGATACATTTTGGACAGTTTATACATTTGCAGGAGCCTAACAAGTTTGGTAATGCGATGTTCTTTGAAATAGCCTGTTATTTACCACTAATTACTATCCAATTTACCGTATATACTCGCGTATCAGCCGAGTTTTTCAGCTGAAAAGTCCCCCCCTCTTCTTATACGTGAGTCACTGTATTAGGGATGGGCGAATCTACTCGTTAGGACTCGTTACTCTGCGAGTAGTAAGAAACTCGCAGGAGTCTGTACTCTGCGAGTTTCCCAGCGATTACTCGCACAGTAACGAGTCCAATGCAAGTCAATGGCAATCCTTGTTATGTCAGAATTTACTTTTTCTCACTCGCTAGACTCGGTTACCCGCTGTCAGTAGCGAGTCTGAGCGAGTCTTAGCGATTCTGAGTGAGTCTTAGCGATTCTGAGTGAGTCTTAGCGATTCTGAGCGATTCTGAGCGATTCTGAGCGAGTCTGAGCGAGTCTGAGCGAGTTTACGAATCCGAGTCCTGAATACTGTATTCGGGACGCGGCTTATACACGAGTCAATAGGTTTTCCCAGGTTTTGGGGGAAAAAGTAGGGGGGTCGGCTTATACACGGGTCGGCTTATACACGAGTATATACGGTAATCTACGGTACTTAGTTAGGCTGAGGTCATTTTGAAAATAATTGTCTGTGTTTGCATGAATTGAGATCAAAATGGGTTCAGTAGAGTCCATGGTCAATTAGAGGTTTTGAATTATTTTGATTTGCGGCAAATTCATTTACAACAATTTAAACCTTTGTGGAAATGTCAGAAAAGCCAGCAAATTCAACTTATAAAAGATTTGATGACCTATACTTTCCTACCTGTAAAAACCAAAACTATTCCTAACTCATAAGTTGACCCCTTCTTGACCTGGCTCTCTCAGTAATGAAATGTATACGTTAGCTATTCACAGCAAAAAATGCAACCATGTATCCCCATGATATACACCTACAACGTAGAGTGGCCAAATTAATATTAATTTCCAACATGGTTATTTATTCAATAATTTTTTATTATTTATTTTCTTGACCTGCTTTCAAAGGGATTCTGTCAACAGGTTTTTGCCACCTAACCTGATTAAGGCTACTTTCACATCAGCGTTTTTCGTAATTCATTTTGCCGCATCTGCCCCTTAACAGAATACTTGCAGCAAACCTGCGTTCACCCCAATTCATTCCTTATGGAACTTGCGGTCATGTGCGGCACTTGCGGCTTTGCACTTGCAGCACTTGCGTTGAGCCAAAAACCACGACTTGCTGCAGTTTTTTGACTTGCCCGAAGTGCCACAATTGCAAAAACCGCAAGTGCCGCACATGACCGTAAGTCCCATAGGGAATGAAATGGACTGAATGCAGCCTTACCGCAAGTGAGCCGCTAATAGAAAGATGCGGAAAAACTGTTGCGAATTGTGAAAAACGCTGATGTGAAAATAGCCTAACCTGAGGATGCAGACAGAAGAATCTTCTTTCTAGCAATGCATTATCTACTGGGCTGCATGTTGTAGTTTTGATAACATGACTATCTTAGGAGGAAAAAATTTCACTAGAGTACTAGGTAAACTGGCTTCTTTATAGTCCAACCACTCCTCCACCACTTTTGGCAACTTCCTTCCTACACACAGTGCACACAAAAAGCTGCCAATCTGTAGTATTGGTGGGGTTTTGCAGAGTTCATCATTCAGAGATCTGTTGGATTTGCAGCAGATAAAACAGATTTTATCACAAGTCACACACTTAATCCAAATCATACTTAGGCTAGGGTCACATTTGTGGCAACATTTTGAAATCCTTATCCGGTTTTGAGCTGTCAAAAAGCTCAAAACAGGATTAGGAACCGCTTCCCATAGGAGCCCACTATGGTAACCGGATTGCTCTACATGCAATCCGGTTACCGGCTCCGGATCTGCAACCGGCGGTAAAAATCATGCAGGCTGCAGTTTTCAGAGTGGTTCTGTCAACCGCAATGCGGTAAACGGATTGCCCGGGATATGTAATATGGAGCAATGCGGTTACCGTATACTTTGTTCATCCCTGCTGCCGGAGGGATGAGCCAAGTGTTAAATGTTATTAAAAAATGAGACATTAATAGTAGCTGTGGGCAACATGTCTCTAGGGGGTGTCCACCCTCCCTAGAGACATGCTGTCCACTCCTGTGAGCATGTGAGGGGTTAATAAGCCTTTTACAGTATAGCCGGCTATTGTCGGCTTCTACAAATTTCTGAATGAAGCCGCGGCTCCTCACAGTACAGGAGATACTGTACGTAATGTACGTATAGTATCAGCCGCTATCCAGGGTCCTGTAACTATTAATATTAGGTCTATGGCGGTGCGGTTGACAGAACTGAAGTCCAGCAGGCTTATACAGTAGATCTATGGGCTGCGCAGCCCATAGATCTACTGTAAATACCTGCAGGACCCTGGACAGCGCACATACTATACCTACATTAGGTATAGCATGAGCGCTGCGCACAGTGGAGCCGATGGCTTCATTCAGAAAAATGTACAATAGCTGACAGGAGCCAGTTACTGTACATCATTATATGCCCACCTGAGTGGGTGGTATGTCTCTAGGGGGGGTGGGCACCCCCTAGAGACATTATAGCCACATTTATTAATAAAATGTAATCTTTTAGAACACTGATAACAGTTTGCTCATCCCTGCGGCAGCAGGGATGAGCAAACTATCTGGTAACTGGATTGCTCCGGATTACACATCCAGAGCAATCCGGATACCGGATTGCGGCTTCAGCAATCCGGCTACCGGATTGCGGCTTCAGCAATCCGGCTACCAGATTGCAGCCTGTCAGAAGCCAATTACGTTCACCGCATCCGATCTGGATGCGGTGAACACAATTTCTGTAATAAATGTGACCCTAGCCTAAGTTATATATTGTAGGAATCATTGTTGCTTCTGATACATTAAGCTAATTTCAGGTGAGGAAGGAAAAATCCTGTAATAGATACCTTGTAAGACGAAGTGGTTTCTGTTAGAAAGCTACAGTTTGCACTGTTAAAAAGTATGAACATATAATCTTCAATATTATTTCTCAATAGCACTTATAATGTAATTATCTAGCTTTATGCAATGAAAACGCTGCAGGATTCAATAGTGAGATCAGTAATCTGTTTATGCCTGCAAGAAAGTAACCTTTTAATCATCTTCAAACTATATTCATCTTAGAGATATTGAAGAGAACAAGAATCTTTTCACTGCCTATGAACAGCAAAATTTTAATAAATGGCTTACTCCCTGGGGTTTTATTTTGCTTTGCTTTTTGTTTAAATATTTACGTGACAGAACTGTATTAATTTATTACTATGCATGTGCCTCATCTTCTATGGCAGCTAGGAGAAACTATTATTCAATTGTGTTCTCATGGCACACTCAAATGGCCATTGCTTATCAGCGGCACTGCAGCCTGAAATATGAATTCAGTGGAATGATGGGCAATGTTTGCTCAATGTGCAGTCTCTGAATTCAGGAACCCCAGGGGATTATGTCATGTCATTGACTTGAATAATAGAGTTATCTATGAGAGATAAGAAACTAGAAGAGGACAAAAAGTACACATAGGGCGTAATCTATATACAAGCATTAATGGGATGCAGCAATGGCTCACCTGGTTGAGTTGTGAAAAGCACAACTTTTATTAAGGTTTAGGCTGAAAGCACACTGTCGTGCATCAAACGCGGAGCGTGCTTGATGCACGACAGTGATGCAAGTGCTGTGCGTATTTGTGGGTGTGTGTGGTGCGAGTGTGGTGCGTGTGGTGAGTGTGGCTGGCTGTATGTACAGTGTTGGCCAAAAGTATTGACACCCCTGCAATTCTGTCAGATAATACTCAGTTTCTTCCTGAAAATGATTGCAATCACAAATTCTTTGGTATTATTATCTTCATTTAATTTGTCTTCAATGAAAAAACACAAAAGAGAATGAAGCAAAAAGCAAAACATTGATCATTTCACACAATACTCCAAAAATGGGCCAGACAAAAGTATTGGCACCCTCAGCCTAATACTTGGTTGCAGAACCTTTATCCAAAGTAACTGCGATCAACCGCTTCCGGTAACCATCAATGAGTTTCTTACAATGCTCTGCTGGTGTGCATACCCCTTCTTGCTTCCAAGCATGACATCCCCCCTGAGGGAGGCAATGCCATTGTGGCAACCAGACTCTGGGGTGCCACACTAACATCTGCACTAATCTGAACCTCCCTTTCCTGCCTCCAAGACTTCTCCCAAGCTGCACCAATTCTTTGGAATGCTCTACCCCAGGAAATTAGGACTATCCACAACTTACATAGTTTTAGGCGCTCCCTAATAACACATCTTTTTAGGACGGCCTTTCATTCTCCCTAATCAAAGTCATTTAGACATAGGTTATCCACTACTTATCTGAATATAAGTGTTAAACTCCACCACACTCTAGAGCTCTACACATATTTGCTGGTGGCCACTTACTCCGCTCTTAGCTACTCCTCATTACCTCAAGATGGCTGGACCATCATTGCAAAAAAGCAACTGTACTTTTTATCACCCCCACCTCATTGTAGACTGTAAGCTCATACGAGCAGGGTCAACATTATTTTTTGCTTTAAAGAGAACCGGTCACCTGGATCTAAGTCCCTGCACCTTCCTAGCTGCTCCCTATCTATCCCTCTCTGAGCAAAATCCACCTTATAAAACAGCAGAAAAATAACTTATAACTTACAGAAGTCCCTGAGGCTGGGGACTGAAAAGGCGGGCCCAGGCTAAATTCTGTCCCTCCTCGATGCAGCGACACATGCCCCGCTGGGCGGCATTATTTTTTCTTCATCGCCGCCTCCTCCATTTGGAATCTCCTGCCTGCTTTACACTGTAAGGTACGCGGACCGGATCAACACACAGGACCGGGAGGCTATTATGCCCTCGGATCCTGTGTGCAGCCGCACGCAGTTCCTGCTGCCGATAGGTGAGGACCGGGGCGCCGTGGTCCTGACCCGTAAGCGGCGGCAGCTGCGTGAGGCTGCACACAGGATCGGAGGGCATAATAGCCCCCCGGTCCTGTGTGCTGATCCGGTCCGCGGCTGTCTACTTCAAGCGGACAGCTACAGATCTCAAACGCAGTCTGAAGCCGGCCTTAGGCTGCCAGTTAAATAGAGTTTGTCAGATAATTAAGGAAATTACCACTAAGTGCCAAATTAACACCAATAACTTGCAGGTATCTAAAGTGTTCTCTAATTTTAAACAGTGTTCTTTTTCATTTATCCTATTTCAATTTTTATTCTGTGCTTTAGAATATATTCAGTTTATGAAAAAAGCTTGAAATACTGCTATTTCACTCATGTTAGGATATTTTTACATAGATCAACACAATGACCTTAACATTAAGGACATTGTGTGTTGTTCTCTAATTCTGATCGCCAGTGCATATATCTGCATCCAATGCTGTTTCACTTACTGCTGAATACAGTGAGCATTCTAATCGTGTCAGGTGTGGTTGAGTGGGCTTCCCCATATTTCCCTGCAGGAATCAGTCGACATGGTCTAACCAAGCAAATTAAGGGGATATGACACACAGTAAAAAGCTAGGAGGACGCCAAGAAATGCCATTTTATGAATGTGCTATGTAGGAAAAGGAGCTGAGTACACATACAGTTAGGGCCAGAAATATTTGGACAGTGACACAATTTTCGCGAGTTGGGTTCTGCATGCTACCACATTGGATTTGAAATGAAACCTCTACAACAGAATTCAAGTGCAGATTGTAACGTTTAATTTGAAGGGTTGAACAAAAATATCTGATAGAAAATGTAGGAATTGTACACATTTCTTTACAAACACTCCACATTTTAGGAGGTCAAAAGTAATTGGATAAATAAACATAACCCAAACAAAATATTTTTATTTTCAATATTTTGTTGCAAATCCTTTGGAGGCAATCACTGCCTTACGTCTGGAACCCATGGACATCACCAAACGCTGGGTTTCCTCCTTCTTAATACTTTGCCAGGCCTTTACAGCCGCAGCCTTCAGGTCTTGCTTGTTTGTGGGTCTTTCCGTCTTATGTCTGGATTTGAGCAAGTGAAATGCATGCTCAATTGGGTTAAGATCTGGTGATTGACTTGGCCATTGCAGTATGTTCCACTTTTTTGCACTCATGAACTCCTGGGTAGCTTTGGCTGTATGCTTGGGGTCATTGTCCATCTGTACTATGAAGCCTGTCCAATCAACTTTGCAGCATTTGGCTGAATCTGGGCTGAAAGTATGTCCCGGTACACTTCAGAATTCATCCGGCTACTCTTGTCTGCTGTTATGTCATCAATAAACACAAGTGACCCAGTGCCATTGAAAGCCATGCATGCCCATGCCATCACGTTGCCTCCACCATGTTTTACAGAGGATGTGGTGTGCCTTGGATCATGTGCCGTTCCCTTTCTTCTCCAAACTTTTTTCTTCCCATCATTCTGGTACAGGTTGATCTTTGTCTCATCTGTCCATAGAATACTTTTCCAAAACTGAGCTGGCTTCTTGAGGTGTTTATCAGCAAATTTAACTCTGGCCTGTCTATTTTTGGAATTGATGAATGGTTTGCATCTAGATGTGAACCCTTTGTATTTACTGTCATGGAGTCTTCTCTTTACTGTTGACTTAGAGACAGATACACCTACTTCACTTAGAGTGTTCTGGACTTCAGTTGATGTTGTGAACGGGTTCTTCTTCACCAAATAAAGTATGCGGCGATCATCCACCACTGTTGTCATCCGTGGACGCCAAGGCCTTTTAGAGTTCCCAAGCTCACCAGTCAATTCCTTTTTTCTCAGAATGTACCCAACTGTTGATTTTGCTACTCCAAGCATGTCTGCTATCTCTCTGATGGATTTTTTCTTTTTTTTCAGCCTCAGGATGTTCTGCTTCACCTCAATTGAGAGTTCCTTTGACCGCATGTTGTCTGGTCACAGCAACAGCTTCCAAATGCAAAACCACACACCTGGAATCCACCCCTGACCTTTTAACTACTTCTTTGATTACAGGTTAACGAGGTAGACGCCTTCAGAGTTAATTGCAGCCCTTAGAGTCCATTGTCCAATTACTTTTGGTCCCTTGAAAAAGAGGAGGCTATGCATTACAGAGCTATGATTCCTAAACCCTTTCTCCGATTTGGATGTGGAAACTCTCATATTGCAGCGGGGAGTGTGCACTTTCAGCCCATATTATATATATAATTGTATTTCTGAACATGTTTTTGTAAACAGCTAAAATAACAAAACTTGTGTCACTCTCCAAATATTTCTGGCCCTAACTGTAGCAAAGTAAGTGAAAAAAGCCTACTGCTATTTAGTTGTTCTATTCAGTTCTTCATTGCTGATTTAGCAAATTGAAAAAGGGAGTGGCATTCTCAGTCTGTAAATACAAATCCAAAGATTCAAATGATATACAGGGACCTTCTCTAGCTGTTTAGTCACTCAATCAGATTGTGAATTGATTGATCTGTTTTAGGGTGCGTGCACACGATCAGTATACGCTGCATTTTGGACGCTGCATCCAAAACGCTGCGTAGTACAGTACAAGCATAGTGGATGGGATTTCAAGAAATCCCATCCTCACTATGCTTAACCCGCCCACAGCGTGTTTGGAGCTGCGGTGCGGGTTACCGGCGGTCCGCTCCTCCGCAGCATGTTTATTTCATGCTGCGGAGTCGGAAGCGGCTGCCACAGAGAGACTGCAGGGAGAAACCACCCTGCACCCGCCACACATGGTGAGTACAGGGCGGCTGCGGTCTCCCTACGGCCACCCGCGGCTTCACTCAGGTCCAGAGGAGCTGTGTCAAACACGCAGCTCCTCCGGACCGTGAGCACATACCCTTATAGTGCAGCAAAAGTAATAGCTGCAGCTTTTTGTAGACAGTGCAAGGAACATCAGTATTAGGCTGGAGTCACACTACTGTATGCCTCATACAAGGTTTGCATTGCACTGGCCGGACTGGCCAGTGGCTCTCATGACCTGAGAGTGTTAGCTTCATGCTGTGGTCTGGAGAACTGCTGGCCAGTCCGGGCAGTGCAATGCAATCTTTGCATGAGTCACACATTAGTGTGACTCCAGCCTTAAACCGTCTCGTTACTAACTGTGCAACTAAAGCCAAATTCAGAATTTACTGTTTGTATGTCACTGAAAGTGTGATTCCTATATCTTGGGATTCACTGAAACGTGTAAGCCAATTTTTTTTCTTTGTTTTTGTTTTTTAAAGACAAATCTCCATAATCTTATAATAATATCTTGCTTCATTCCTACACACGAATGCAAAATTTGGGTTTATGAAAATAGCTTTAAATCCATTGGCTGATTCTTATATTTTCTTATGCCCTGACTTTAAAAAAACACTACTATTTTAACTAAGTATGTACCGTATTTTTCGCTTTATAAGACGCACCGGATTATAAGACGCACCCCCACATTTGATGAAGGAAAAGAGGAAAAAATAATTTTTAATGTTAAATGGGGTTCATCTTATTATACCAGTGTCCATCTTATATATATGTCCCCCAAACTGGTATATATATCCCCCACATAGCCTTCATTTTGGAACACTGTCCCCCCCCATCCTGGCACAGTCCCCATATGGTGCTGGCACACTGTCCCCCCCCTTCCCTTTCCTGGCACACTGTCCCCTCATGGTGCTGGCACACTCTTTCCTCATGGTGCTGGCACACTCTTTCCTCATGGTGCTGGCACACTGTCCCCTCATGGTGCTGGCACTCTGTCCCCTCATGGTGCTGGCACTCTGTCCCCTCATGGTGCTGGCACTCTGTCCCCTCATGGTGCTGGCACTCTGTCCCCTCATGGTGCTGGCACTCTGTCCCCTCATGGTGCTGGCACACTCCCCATAAGGCTGCCGCACATTTAAAATAATAAACAATGTCATACTCACCCCTCTCCTCGCTCCCTCGCCGACCGCGCTATCACTCTCTGTGCTGTGGCGGCATCCGGGTACTGTGAGCAGCGCGCAGGTGATGACGTCACTCTGCAGCGACGCTCACAGGACCCGGATGCCGGCAAGACAGCGGGGATGGCGGTGACAGCAGGGAGCGAGGAGAGCGGTGAGTATGATTGTGCTCCCTGGGATAGTCAGTGCTTTCCACGCTTTCATTGCGTGGAAAGCACTTACTATCCACATGGGACCGAAGCCCAGCTGGGCTGCGGCCCCGCTCCTGTAGTATGGGCTGCTCCCGCTGGTGATTGACAGCGGGAAGCAGTGCATATTACAGGAGATAATGAGTGGCCCCACGTGACCACGGGGCCGCTGCTGCAGCCTCCTACAGCCTCCTGAGAGCCCCCGGACACCGCTCCACAGCCCCCACCCCATCACACAAGTATTGCTTCACATTATAAGACGCACCCCCCACTTTCCCCCAAAATTTTGGGGAACAAAAGTGCGTCTTATAATGCGAAAAATACGGTATTTTGCTCAAAATATGTGTTAAAATACGTACAAGCAAAATGGATAAGACAAATCTTTATTATAGCCAAAAATGTGCACAATATTATATAAAACTAGATGGCGGCCCAATTCTAAAGAATCGGTAGTCTAGAATCCATATATAGTTTATTTACTAATAGTTAGGGGAGTGCGGTGAAATGAATTGTGTGTATACAGGTGGCTCAGTGGGTAGCAGAGTATACGGTGGCTCAGTGGTTAGCAAGTGCGCGGTGGCTCAGTGGTTAGCACTGCGCGGTGGCTCAGTGGTTAGCACTGCGCGGTGGCTCAGTGGTTAGCACTGCGCGGTGGCTCAGTGGTTAGCACTGCGCGGTGGCTCAGTGGTTAGCAGTGAGTGCGGTGGCTCAGTGGTTAGCAGTGAGTGCGGTGGCTCAGTGGTTAGCAGTAAGTGCGGTGGCTCAGTGGTTAGCAGTGAGTGTGGTGGCTCAGTGGTTAGCAGTGAGTGCGGTGGCTCAGTGGTTAGCAGTGAGTGCGGTGGCTCAGTGGATAGCAGTGAGTGCGGTGGCTCAGTGGTTAGCAGGGAGTGCGGTGAGATTGGTCAGCGCAGCGCCGTGGGCAGAGTGGTCAGCGCAGCGCCGTGGGTAGAGTGGTCAGCGCAGTGCCGTGGGCAGAGTGGTCAGCGCAGCGGCGTGGGCAGAGTGGTCAGCGCAGCGGCGTGGGCAGAGTGGTCAGCGCAGCGCCGTGGGTAGAGTGGTCAGCACACACATACATACACACACACACACATACACACACTCTGCTATAGTTACCACCGACCCTGCGTCTTTCCCGCCGCTTTCCTGAGTCGACATGTCGCTGCCCCCGGACGACTGGATCCAATATGGCGTCCGGGAAGTTTGGTGAGACTTCTTGGATGCTATATTGGATCCGGTAGTTCGGGGGCGGCAACATGTCAACTCAGGATCCAGGCGGCAGACGCAGGGTCGGTGGTAAGTATAGCAGAGTGTGTGTGTGTGTATGTGTGTGTACAAAGTGAGGGAAGTGCGGACAAAGTGAGGGAAGTGCGGACAAAGTGAGGGAAGTGCGGACAAAGTGAGGAAAGTGCGGACAAAGTGAGGAAAGTGCAGACAAAGTGACGGAAGTGACTACATACACACATATATACACATATTGTACACTGCATATGGAGGGTGAGGAGAGCGGAGGCTGGAGGGGTGAGGAGGGGTGAGGAGTGTGGAGGCTGGAGGGGTGAGGAGGGGTGAGGAGAGCGCAGGCTGGAGGGGTGAGGAGGGGTGAAGAGGGGGAGGCTGGAGTGGTGAGGAGGGGTGAGGAGAGGGGAGCCTGGAGGGGTGAGGAGAGGGAGGCTGGAGGGCAGAGGAGAGGGGAGGCTGGAGGGCAGAGGACAGGGGAGGCTGGAGGGCAGAGGACAGGGAGGCTGGAGGGCAGAGGCTGGAGGGGAGAGGCTGGAGGGGAGAGGCTGGAGGGGAGAGGCTAGAGGGCAGAGGCTGGAGGGGAGAAGCTGGAGGGGAGAGGCTGGAGGGCAGAGGCTGGGGGGGAGAGGCAGGAGGGCAGAGGCCGGAGGTCAGAGGCTGGATGGGAGAGGCTGGAGGGGAGAGGCTGGAGGGGAGAGGCTGGAGAGAAGAGGCTGGAGGGCAGAGGCTGGAGGGGAGAGGCTGGAGGGCAGAGGCTGGAGGGGAGAGGCTGGAGAGGAGAGGCTGGAGGGCAGAGGCTGGAGGGGAGAGGCTGGAGGGGAGAGGCTGGAGGGCAGAGGCTGGAGGGGAGAGGCTGGAGGGCAGAGGCTGGAGGGTGAGGAGGGGTGGGGAGAGCGGAGGCTGGAGGGGAGAGGCTGGAGGGCAGAGGATAGAGGGCAGAGACTGGAGGGCAGAGGCTGGAGGACAGAGGCTGGAGGGGAGGGGCTGGAGGGCAGAGGCTGGAGGGGAGAGGCTGGAGGGCAGAGGCTGGAGGGGTGAGGAGGGGTAGGGAGATCGAGGCTGGAGGGGATAGGCTGGAGGGGAGAGCTTGGAGGGCAGAGGCTGGAGGGGAGAGGCTAGATGGGAGAGGCTGGAGGGCAGAGGCTGGAGGGCAGAGGCTGGAGGGAGAGGCTGGAGGGGAGAGGCTGGAGCACAGAGGCTGGAGGGGAGAGGCTGGAGGGCAGAGGCTGGAGGGGAGAGGCTGGAGGGCAGAGGCTGGAAGGCAGAGGCTGGAGGGCAGAGGCTGGAGGGCAGAGGCTGGAGGGCAGAGGCTGGAGGGGAGAGGCTGGAGGGCAGAGGCAGGAGGGCAGAGGCTGGAGGGAGAGGCTGGAGGGGAGAGGCTAGAGGGCAGAGCCTGGAGGGCAGAGGCTGGAGGGCAGAGGCTGGAGGGCAGAGGCTGGAGGGGAGAGGCTGGAGGGCAGAGGCTGGAGGGAGAGGCTGGAGGACAGAGGCTGGAGGGGTGAGGAGGGGTGGGGAGAGAAGAAGCTGGAGGGGAGAGGCTGGAGGGCAGAGCCTGGAGGGCAGAGGCTGGAGGGGAGAGGCTGGAGGGCAGAGGCTGGAGGGCAGAGGCTGGAGGGGAGAGGCTGGAGGGCAGAGGCTGGAGGGGAGAGGCTGGAGGGGAGAGGCTGGAGGGCAGAGGCTGGAGGGGAGAGGCTGGAGGACAGAAGCTGGAGGGCAGAGGCTGGAGGGGAGAGGCTGGAGGGGATAGGCTGGAGGGCAGAGGCTGGAGGGGAGAGGCTGGAGGGCAGAGGCTGGAGGGGAGAGGCTGGAGGGCAGAGGCTGGAGGGGTGAGGAGGGGTGGGAGAGAAGAAGCTGGAGGGGAGAGGCTGGAGGGGAGAGGCTGGAGGGCAGAGGCTAGAGGGCAGAGGCTGGAGGGCAGAGGCTGGAGGGGAGAGGCTGGAGGGCAGAGGCTGGAGGGAGAGGCTGGAGGGGAGAGGCTGGAGGGGAGAGGCTGGAGGGCAGAGGCTGGAGGGGAGAGGCTGGAGGGGAGAGGCTGGAGGGCAGAGGCTGGAGGGGAGAGGCTGGAGGGGATAGGTTGGAGGGAGAGGCTGGAGGGCAGAGGCTGGAGGGCAGAGCTGGAGGGGAGAGGTTGGAGGGCAGAGGCTGGAGGGCAGAGGCTGGAGGGGAGAGGCTGGAGGGGAGAGGCTGGAGGGGAGAGGCTGGAGGGCAGAGGCTGGAGGGGAGAGGCTGGAGGGCAGAGGCTGGAGGGGGTGAGTGAGGGGTGGGGAGAGCGGAGGCTGGAGGGGAGAGGCTGGAGGGCAGAGGCTAGAGGGCAGAGCCTGGAGGGCAGAGGCTGGAGGGGAGAGGCTGGAGGGCAGATGAGGTTTTTGATGTGTCAACAAAGACTACCACCTTTCAGCAGCGCTTGTTCTGCATTCCATAAAGGTACAGATAATCACGATTAAACGTCATATAATTGCAAAAAAACAGTGATTTTTAATGATAGATAAAAACAGAGATTTCAACCACAGAACAAGCAGCAGTATGGCAGGCTGCACCACTGAGGCACAATAGGTTTACACAGAATCACATATTGTTTATAGGGCTGTTCCAACCAGAATGATAACACATCAGAAGTACATAAGATATTCAATAACCAAATGGCTGTACATATGTGTATTTATATACAACTTAGAATCCAGCTGGGCACAATCAGCCCAGGTACAATCAATCCTGGATACATCTATATACATACATGGCTAAATGCATATACAATTCTGATCATAAGTGCTTATTGCACTGCTAGAATCTAGAAACTGGTTTTTTGCAATTATATGACGTTTGATCGTGATTATCTGTATCTATATCGTGTACCTAAGGTGCGATTAGTCATGTCCATGAGGGGAATAGTTTGTTTTGACAATTGTGGCAAGAATATAAACTATTCCTAAATGAAGTTGGTCAACTATTCAAGAAAGGTGTATTATTATCCCCTGACTCAACCCTGACTCCCGCAAAAAACTTTTTTTTATTCTCCTGTATGTAAATCCAGATGGCCGGTCCATGGGTATCCTTACTGCAACATCAATCCCTCCTCACCTGCAGTGATCATTGTCCTCTTCCTCTGATTGGCATAGATGAAGCCTCCTGCATCATCCAGATAGCCAGGTTAAAGAAAAGTGTCCCCATCCTGGTCCCCATCTTGTATTAATGTCCCCATCTAGGTCCTCATTCGTAGTAATGTCCAATTTCTGGTCCTTATCTTGTGGTAATGTCCCCATCCAGGCCCTAATCTTGTAGAAATGTCCCCATTCTGATCCTTATCTAGTAGTAATGTTTAATCCTAGTCCTCATCTTGTAGTATTGTCCCCTATTATGCACTCTTCACACACACATAAAAAAAGAAAGGTCCTTTTCACCAATCCTCTGTTCCCTTGGCAGGATGGGGCGGCAGATAGCAGTGATATTTTAATCATCATATTATAAACAATACCTTAGGAAGAAGTTATTATTGGTTCTATAGCTATAATGACAGTCAGAGGCTTAAAATGGGTACAGCAGACAGACTTGGCACTAGACACCTTGTATGGCAAATGCCAGAGGAACTTGAGTTTTTCCCCCTTAAATCCTGTAGAGAGACCTGGTTTTGCAATATTTTCCACTGTATTGCTTCCATAGAAGGACTGCTGGCTATAGGAGTGAACTTGAGGCTAGAGAAGTCAATGTAGCAGGATCAGAACTGGTAGAGCAGTTAAGAGAGGGGAATTTATAGGACATTTAGGTGAATAATGTGTTTTTAGCAAAGGTTAAAAAAAATATTGGGAAATTTACAATCCTAAGGCTACTGGATTGACCATCTCAATTATCCCATAAAGATCAATAACCTTGGGTTCTAGCTTAGTGGAGATGAGTTTGAGATTTTTGGTAGATAGGCTCACTTTGCCCCCTATAATAAAAGTATGTCCATTCATCCAACTCTTATTAGGTGGTCTGTCTATGCCATACCATACGTAGGTTTTCTCTGATATTAGGCCAGGCAGATTTCAACTTGTCTACAGATTTACCTGCCTCTGGAGAATTAACTTCAGAGGTTAAAAAGGAACCAAAACAAGGATGATACCAAAAGTTGCAGAATAATGGAGATATCTTAATGAATTCTTGATAATGGTTATTAATTGTAAACTCAGCTAGCTGTATGTGTTTCACTCAGTGAGCCTGGTGATTAGAGCTATAACGCTGAAATTACTTGAGTGCTTAGCACGTTCAGTCTGACCATTGTTCTCTGGGTGAGAAGCTGATGAACAATGCAAATAATATTCAACTTACTACAGAAAGCCCTCCAGAATTTAGAGATAAAATGACTTCCTCTACCATACACAACAATAAATAACAGTGTTATCATCTGAAGATAGGAGATCATAAAATAAGGCTGGTTTCACATTTGCGTTTGTGTCTGCATGCATAGGGCTTGCAGATGCAAATGC
The DNA here is from genome assembly GCA_033576535.1 of Allobates femoralis. NCBI lineage: Eukaryota > Metazoa > Chordata > Amphibia > Anura > Aromobatidae > Allobates > Allobates femoralis. The sequence goes on from JARQOC010000003.1 coordinate 230,030,013, forward strand.
AGTGCAAATGCAGCCATACTGATGTGAACGCAGTGGAGAATCTCCGCATGCGTTCACATCAGTATGCAGCCCGGTCAGCCAATCAGCTGTCTCGGTGGTGGCTGGGAGGCGGAGATCAGGGGTGGAGATCTCCTCCTCCCGGACGCCGCTGATCTCCTGACAGTGTCGGTGGGGAGAAACAGCTGATCTGACAGCTGTTTAAATCTCCCACGCCAACACCGAAGAGGTGATATAGGCGCCGAAGATTTAAACAGCTGTCAGATCAGCTGTTTCTCCTCGCCAACACCACTGGGAGATTAGCGGCGGCCAGGAGAGGAGATCAGTGGCTGCTCCAGCTGATCTCCCAGTGGCCTCCGCTGATATCCTGGGAGATCAGCGGCGGCCACCGGGAGAGATTTTAGTGTGATCCGCAGCGTTCTCCTGCGCTGTCATGCGGTGGACACTGTGGATCCATTGACTCCCATGTATTGTTTGTGCGCTTGTGGGAGCTGGCAGATAAAATAAGCTCCCGCGAACGCACAAAAAATGCAACATGTTGCATTCGGACGGCGCATAAATTATGCGCATCCGAACGTAACCTCAACCGAACACAGTCAAACGCATGTACTGTGTTCCCATGTTAAACATAGGAACGCAGTGCGCATGCGTTTGGCTGTGTCTAGTACGCTGTGGTTTCATACGCAAGTGTGAAACCACCCTAAGTCCATGGAATGGCGAACCTGCTACTTTTTTGACTAAGTAAGGGCTGAAGGTGTCGTGATGATATGGGATGTTTTCTCTAGGGCACAACTTCAGAAAAAGCAGAATCATGAGACTCATGGATTACTCATAGACAAAATTGGGGAACAAGAAATAGCTTTTGGTATCTCCTCAACAAGATCTTTTATATGCCATAGGAGATCCCATTTTGAGAGGTGTCCTCTCTTTTCTTGGTCAATGTGTCACCCAGTGTCAAAACAGTCCAACTGCACAACTGTTGTGGGGAAACACAAAGGGGCGATTAAGCAGAGATGTTCACACATTCAATTCAATGGGCATCAGAAGTCTGCTCCAAAGATTCATATACTCCAGAGGAGGAAAGCATCTGCACTGATGCCCAAAATCTTTTGTCGTTGGATCCGGGGCCGGAAGAAATATGGGCCCAGCAGAATCCAGACTCTTGTCCCAAGATGTTAACCCCGGGGGTGGAGGTGATGAGGATGATGAGACTCAGATACCTGAGAAGCACCCACAATGTACTATGTGTTTAGGGCAGAAAGAGGAGGAGGGTGACCCTCATGGCGAGGAGTGGGACAGCATAGAGGATGATGATGAGATTCGTTGTCCCACTTGCAATCAAAACAGACTAGTCACTCAGCTGAGTAGCTGAGTAGAGGAGGAGGAAGATGAGGAGGTTGGGTTGTGTGTTCCAGCACAGAGATTGAGGGCGGCAAGCACAACAAGCACTACATTATCAGCCACAATGCCTCTGGTTGTGGGTCTGCAGTTGTTTGAGGCGGCAAGGGTTGCCTAGCTTGGACCTTTTTTGACACGTCAAAAGATGACCCAAGTCAAGTTATTTGCAAATCTTGTACTAAAAAATTAAGTAGAGGAAAAAAAACAACAATTTGACTACTACATGCATGAACTGCCACATGACCCAGCAGCATGCATTAGTCTGGGAAAAATACTGCGCTAAAGCTATGCACCGAACACCATCCTTCACATCAACCACATCTGCTGCTTTTTCCTTCTTCATCACCGTGGCAAGTGTTGTCCAACAGGTGTCTGCCTGCAGGACCTCTCCGTACTCGGGACGAGTGACACCCCTTCAGCTGTTATTGAACTGGATATGCCTGTTGGTTTTGACCAAGCTCAGAAACCAAGCACACCACTTGTATGTTAACCCACCAGAACATCTTCGAGTGCACATCTTTCACAGTGCAGCAGTTTGTCGGGTACAGCCTACTCCACCCTCTCTCAAAACAGCAGCCAGCCCTCAGTCCCACAGTTGTGGTGACATAAAATATTATTTCCTCATACACATCCCAAAGCAAAGAGCTTGAACTTGACCATCTCCCATTTGCTGGCAACGGCAATGCTGCCTTTCTGCCTGGTGGACACAGATGGTTTTCATAAGCTGATGGCTGTTACAGCCCCCCAGTATTGGTTGCACAGTCACCATTACTTCTTGAAGAAAGCTGAGCCTGCAATACACCAGCATGCCGCAGACAACATCATCTGTTTCTTGAGAAACTCTGTGTGTGAAAGGGTGCATATCACCACTGACACCTGAACAAGCAAACATGGTCAGTGGAAATACATCTTTCTCACTGGCCACTGGGTGACTCTGATGGCAGGGGGGTGAGGGAGGGGATACTCACCAAGTCATCAAATCCCTCAAGACCTTTGGAACACACCTCTGCCTGTACCTCTTCATCCTGTACTGCTTCTGCCTTGTCCACCTTCTCTAGGGCCTCCAGCTGCTGCCTCGACCTCTCCCTCTATGTTGCAACAGTTGAGACAAATCCAACCCACCTCTGCACTGCGCTGCCAGGCTCTCCACCATCAGGCAGTGTTTAAAGTAAAATGCCTAGGAGATATGTCAGGACTCCCGGATCTTCGAATGAGATTTTGTGCATTCTTGCCCTTTTCCAAGATGGCGTTCTCTGCTTCATGCCTGTCCATTTGTTTTTTGTCTTCCAGCCTTTATAAACCCCAGTCTGTGTATTAGTCCTCCGCTAGAGTATTCTGCCATGATTTCAGCCCTTACTGCATCTCAAGCTTGCTCCTCCTTCTCCTGCAGACCATGTGTGTTTCTCCTGTGGCTGCTCATCAGTGATTCTGCTTCCTACCATTCCCTGAGGAAGGAGTTGGGACTAACTCTGAAACGCGTCGGGAATAAACACTATAATGATGAACACCGCCTGATCTTTCTGGTCTATGCAGCGCAGGTCCGTATACACCGTCCGCCCTCTGCAATTTTTAACTACATTGACCGTTGTGGTGTGGATCCTTGCAGCAGCTATTACCTTTTGCCCTGGCGCTAGTTGTGTGCTACACAACCCCCCCAGGTGAGTGACTAATTAAATTTAGTCTACCTTTTTATCAATGATAAGACCCAATTGCGCTTCTCTCTCCCTTTTCTAGTTTTCACTTCCACTGTTGTCATCCCACAGCTCATCAACTAGCATCGCTACAGAGGTCTTTTGGACAACCAGTTAACCATTTGATATGCAATGTGCCGACCTGGTGGAATTTCACTCTGCACATGTTGCAGCAATATGACAACAGCAAAAAGCCCTGGCGCAGTATGTAATGACGTGTACAGTGACACAAAGAGAGCCAAATGTGTTGCAAATGGCGCTTGCAGAGTGGGCACAGATCTGCACCCTGCTTAACAGTTGAAATGGCTACTAAGATGGTTAGCACTGATGATGCCATCATCAGCATCACTAATCTAATCATCTACAATCATGGACAAAAGTTGTGAAAATGACACCAAAATTATATTTTCACATGATCTGCTGCCCTCTGGTTTTTATTTGTGTTTGTCTGATGTTTATATCACATACAGAAATATAATTGCAATCATATTATGAGTACCAAAAGGTTATATTGACAGTTAGAATGAGTTAATGCAGCAAGTCAATATTTGCAGTGTTGCCCCTTCTTCTTCAGGACCTCTGCAATTCTCCCTGGCATGCTCTCAATCAACTTCTGGACCAAATCCTGACTGATAGCAGTCCATTCTTGCATAATCAATGCTTGCATTTTGGCAGAATTTGTTGGTTTTTGTTTGTTCACCCGTCTCTTGATAAATGACCACAAGTTCTCAATGGGATTAAGATCTGGGGAGTTTCCAGGCCATGGACCCAAAATCTCTATATTTTGTTCCCTGAACCATTTAGTTATCACCTTTGCTTTATGGCAAGGTGCTCCATCATGCTGGAAAAGGCACTGTTGGGAGCCAAACTGCTCTTGGACGGTTGGGAGAAGTTGCTCTTGGAGGACATTCTGGTACCATTCTTTATTCATGGCTGTGTTTTTAGGCAAGACTGTGAGTGAGACGATTCCCTTGCCCGAGAAGCAACCCCACACATGAATGGTTTCAGGATGCTTTACAGTTGGCATGAGACAAGACTGGTGGTAGCGCTCACCTATTCTTCTCCGAATAAGCTGTTTTCCAGATGTCCCAAACAATCGAAAAGGGGATTCAGCAGAGAAAATGATTTTACCCCAGTCCTCAGCAGTCCACTCCCTGTACCTTTTGCAGAATATCAGTCGGTCCCTGATGTTTTTTGTGGAGAGAAGTGGCTTCTTTGCTGCCCTCCTTGAAACCAGGCCTTGCTCAAAGAGTCTCTGCCTCACAGTGCATGCAGAAGCACTCACACCAGCCTGCTGCCATTCCTGAGCAAGCTCGGCACCGCTGGCAGTCTGATCCCGCAGCTGAAACAGTTTTAAGATACGATCCTGGTGCTTGCTGGTCTTTCTTGGGCGCCCTGGAGCCTTTTTGACAACAATGGAAGCTCTCTCCTTGAAGTTCTTGATGATGCGATAGATTGTTGACTGAGGTGCAATCTTTCTAGCTGCAATATTCTTCCCTGTTAGGCCATTTTTGTGCAGTGCAATGATGGCTACACGTGTTTCTTTAGAGATAACCATGGTTAACTGAAGAGAAACAATGATACCAAGCACCAGCCTCCTTTTAAAGTGTCCAGTGGTGTCATTCTTACTTAATCATGACTGATTGTTCGCCAGCCCTGTCCTCATCAACACCCACACCTGTGTTAATGGAACAATCACTAAAACGATGTTAGCTGCTCCTTTTAAGGCAGGACTGTAATGATGTTGAAATGTGTTTTGGGGGTTAAAGTTCATTTTCTAGGCAAATATTGACTTTGCAAGTAATTGCTGTTAAGCTGATCACTCTTTATGACATTCTGGAGTATATGCAAATTGTAATTAGAAAAACTGAAGCAGTAGACTTTGTTAAAATTAATATTTGTATCATTCTCAAAACTTTTGGCCATGACTGTAAATGCTGGTGCAAACTTTGAAAAGCCTGCTGAATGAGGAAGAGGAAGAAGAGGAGGATGTGGAAAGGATATCAATATCTCAAAGGTCTGGACTCTTGTCACACAGCTGGGTGGAATGGCAGGGTGGAGTACAGCAACAGAGAGGAGCTCATGGTACCAGACAAAGTGGTAGTGAAGGTGCAGGAGATGAGGAAGAAATGGAGGAGGAAAATGATGAAGAGGTCATTCCTTGGCCTCACCGAGACCTGGCTCACCCCCTCCGACACGGCCTCCCCTGCTGCACTATCCTACGGCGGCCTCAGCCTGTCCCACGCCCCCCGTCCCTCTGGCAAACACGGTGGTGGAGTCGGCATACTGCTGTCCAACTCCTGCACCTTCAGCCCCATCCACCAGCCCCCATCCGTCACTGTCCCCTCCTTCGAAGCCCACTCAGTCCAAATCTTCTCCCCCTGCAACCTCCAAATAGCCATCATCTACCGCCCCCCCGGACCCACCGCCTCCTTCCTTGACCACTTCACCACCTGGCTACTTCACTTCCTCTCCACTGACATCCCCTCCATCATCATGGGCGACTTCAATATCCCCATTTACACTCCCCGCCCAGCCGCCTCCAACCTTCTTTCCTTGACCACTTCCCTAGGGCTCTCCCAATGGTCCTCCTCTCCCACCCACAAACAAGGCCACACGCTTGACCTCATCTTTACCCGCCTTTGCTCCCTCTCTAACCTCACAACCTCGGTACTCACACTGTCCGACCACCATCTCTTGACCTTCTCCGCCCTCTCCTCCCCTGCCACACTACCCCCTGTCCGCAAACTTGATCACCCTCGCTGAAACCTAAAAGATCTTGATCTTCCTTTATTCTCTGAATCACTCCTCCCTCTCACCGACCTACCCTGCGCTGACGACATTGACATTGCCACCACCCTATACAACACCACCATAACGAACGCTCTCGACCTAGCCGCCCCCTCACTCTCCATGCTCCACGCATTAACAGGCAACCTTGGCACACCACCCTCACTAAAAACCTGAGACGGGCGTCCAGAGTCGCCGAGAGGAGATGGAAAAAGTCTCACACCCCCGAGCACTTTGCTCTGTTCAAGCAATCCATCACTGACTTCAAGACGGCACTCGCTACCGCCAAGCAAGTGTTCTTCTCATCCCTTATAACCTCTCTGTCCCGCAACCCCAAACAGCTCTTCAAAACTTTCAACTCCTTACTTCGCCCACCTGCTCCTCCCCCTTCTCCCCTCATCTCTGCTGAAGACTTTGCGACCTTCTTCAAGGAGAAGATCGACAAGATCAGAAGCAGCTTCGGTCCACTATCCCCACACCTCCCCTTCCCACCTACACTGCCCTCCTCCTCCATCAGCCACTTCCCCCCCATAACTGAAGACCAACTCTCCTCCCTCCTGTCAAAATCACACCTCACCACCAGCACCCACGACCCGCTCCCATCCCACCTCATTCCCAACCACACCTCCATTTTCATCCCAGCCCTCACCCACCTCTTTAAACTTTCACTTAGCACTGGTACCTTCCCCTCGGCCTTCAAACACGCCCTAATCACGCCCATCCTAAAAAAACCCTCACTTGACCCTACCTCTGTCTCTAACTATCGCCCCATATCTCTTCTCCCATTCGCCTCTAAGCTACTTGAACAACACGTCCACTCCGAACTGTCCTCTTACCTCTCCTCGTGCTCCCACTTCGACCGCCTACAGTCCGGCTTCCGACCCCTCCATTCCACTGAAACAGCCCTGACCAAAGTCACCAACGACCTACTGACCGCCAAGAACAAACACCACTACTCCATCCTGCTACTCCTTGACCTGTCTGCCGCCTTCGACACGGTTGACCATTCACTTCTTCCCCGGATCCTGGAATCTCTTGGCATCACCCACCTTGCCCTCTCCTGGATCTCCTCATACCTAGCGGACCGGACCTTCAGCGTCTCCCACTCCCACACCTCCTCCTCACCCTACCCCCTTTCTGTCGTAGTCCCCCAAGGTTCAGTCCTGGGACCCCTACTTTTCTCCATTTACACTCTCGGCCTAGGGCAACTCATCGAGTCCCATGGCCTCCAGTACCACCTCTACACCGACGACACCCAAATCTACCTGTCCGGCCCTGACATCACCTCCCTGCTCTCGAAAATCACTCAATGCCTTTCCGCCATCTCATCCTTCTTCTCTGCTCGCTTCCTTAAACTCAACATGGACAAAACTGAATTCATAGTCTTCCCCCCAAGAAATTCCACCCCACCTCCCAACCTATCCATCTGCGTCAACGACTGCGCCCTCTCCCCAGTCCCCCAAGCCAAGTGCCTCGGGGTAATCCTTGACTCCTCCCTATCCTTCAAACCCCACATCGAGGCCCTCACCACATTCCTCCGGCTCCAGCTCAAGAACATCTCACGGATCCGCTCCTTCCTCACCCACGACACCGCTAAAACACTCATCCATGCTCTTATCATCTCCCGCCTTGACTACTGCAACCTCCTTCTCAATGGCCTCCCGGCTAACTCCCTCACACCTCTCCAGTCTATCCTCAACTCCGCTGCCCGACTCATCTATATGTCCTCCCGCTACTCACCTGTCTCCCCCCTCTGCCAAGCCCTTCACTGGCTCCCCGTCTCCAAGAGATCCCAATTCAAAACACTAACCATGGCGTACAAAGCCATACACAACCTGGCTCCACCATACATCTCCGACCTGGTCTCCCGATACCTACCCTCACGCAACCTCCGCTCCTCCCAAGAACTCCTCCTCTGCTCCCCCCTCATCACCTCTTCGCACAACCGAGTCCAGGACTTCTCCCGGGCATCTGCCTTACTCTGTAACTCCCTACCCGAACACGTCAGACACTCTCCTACCCTGAGTAGCTTCAAGTGTCACCTGAAGACTCATTTGTTCCGTCAAGCCTACAACCTGCCATGAGACCCAGGCGAACGCCCCATACCTGACATTCCCCATCCTACTGTATCCTAACCCACCCCTCATAGACTGTGAGCCCTCGTGGACAGGGTCCCTGCCCCTCCGGTACCTGAACGTCCTGATCGCCTAGATTTAGTGTACTTGTTCTGGTCTCCCTCATCCTCATGTAAAGCGCCATGGAACCCAATGGCGCTATATAAATAAATAATAATAATAACAATAGGCATAGAAAAGTCAGAAGATGAGGAAGAAATTATTCCCCTTTCTGTTGTCTGAGGTTGGCAGGAGAGGATAGAGGAAAGAAGCTCGAATTTTACGCCGCCACCAATACAACAAGGACTTGGGCCTCATGGATGTGTCAGACACATGAGCGCCTTCTTACTGCACTATCTTCAACATGATGCCTGTATTGTTAGGATTCAAATTAGCGATGACTACTGGGTTGCCACACTCTTGGATCCATATTACAAGAGGAAATTTAGTCATATGCCTCCTGCCTTGGAAAGAGACACAAACATGCTGAAGTATCAAAAAAAATTTAGGAATGCTTTTCCCCAACACATCAGTGAGGGACACACTATGCATAACAGATCTGAACTTCCAACCTGGAGGATGCTGAGTCTTCTGCATAGAAACATTAGCAGCAGCAGTTTAACTGTCAGAAGCAATTTTGTGGAGTCCTTCGACCAATTTTTTAAACCAGCCCATCCACCGGTAGAACTAGGTACAAGCGTGACACATAGTGAATGACTGGAGGGATGTGAAGGAGTATCTAGAACTCAGTATCGATGTCCACAAAAATGAAGGAATGGCCTGAGCTTGTCAGTCATGCCTTGGAGGTTTTGTTATGCCCAGCAGCCAGAGTTCTCCTAGAACATGTCTTCAGCGCTGCTTGTTGTGTCCTGGATAAGCGCATCCAGGTGTCTCCTGAAAGTGTAGACTACTTAACTTTCATCAAGATAAACAATTCATGGATCTCCAACAACTTTTCCACCCTAGTGGCAGACTGGTCAGAGTAGGTGATGTTGTACTTTTCAGCATACTGCATTCATCTTGCCATTCTACAATCTTTATTCTGTTTTGATTGATGCCAGTTTCGTGGTATCTGACCCTAGTTTTTTAAATATGGAGTGTCTTCTAGGGATTCTCCTTGTTTGTTTCCTGAATTTAGCAGGGCTCTGTGAGTACGATGCCTACATGTGTCACTCATCCCCTTTACTAATGAATGTTTAGCCTTTAAATGCTAGGTCAAGCCCTGTTCCAGACCCTGTACTCATCCCCCTGTTACTAATTATTGTTTAACCTTGGAATGCTAGGTCAGGCCCTGTGCCATGCATGCAGGCTGTGGCAATCTACAATTTTTATTCTGGTCAATTGATGCCACTTTCATAGTATCTAGCCCTAATTTTTGAAAATGTGGATACTGTTATTGTGATGTCTATATTGTGTGTTTTGTGAATTTAACAGGGCTCTCTAACCACCATGCCTACACCTGTCAGTCATATCCCTTTTCCTGATCAATGTTGAAGCTTGAAATACTAGGCCAGGCCATGTCCCATGAATCCATAATGCACAATGATTAATGATTAATGCACAATTTTTAACTCTGGGGATCAGAAGGTACTTTTCTTGGTGTCTTCCTAATCTGAGCTGTTTTGGCAGCTTTTGTGCCCCTCTTAGGGTACCTTTATACGCCGTTACCGCGACGATAAAAAATTTCGGCAATGTGTCGCCCTGGAACCATTGCCGCTAAATTGCCTCCTAATTGCGACGTGTATTTCGGGAATTTGGCGGCGATATGTCGCCTCACTCCCGTCGCCTGATTTCAGTGCAGTTCTTTTATTCCAGCACAGTATTTACTGAGTTCACTTGTCACATATGCATTTCTTAGCTGCACAGACAATCCTGCATTTCATATAGTAGCCATTTAGCTGTTCCCTATCATTATGTGTTCAGAGTTGCAGCAACTTTATTCCCTTTAGTTCATACACATATTTTTTGCTTGCACCTGCACATTAAGGTGATGCCAGTCCTTATAATGTACTCTGAAATCAGGCGACCGGAGCGAGGTGACATATCGTGGTCAAATTCCCGAAATACACGCCGCAATTAGGAGGCAATTTAGCGGCGAAGGTTGCAGGGCGACAAATCTCCGAAAATATTTATCGCCGCATATAAAGGTATCCTTAAGGTGTTTTCTATGCCCTTTATTTTGCTTCCCATTGATTTCAGTGGGAGTTAGTGATGGGCGAGTCCTAAATTACTCGGAATCGCTTGACTCTAGCGAGTCCGAGCCCGGGACTCGCTACTCGTTGCGAGTCTAGCGAGTCCAATGTTAATGAATGGGGAAGCGAGTAATAGCGAGTAGTGTGCGATTTACAAATCACAGATGTGTCTCGGAAGCTTCAGCCTGAAGCAATCCTAGCTTTGTCAGAGACTCTGACAAAACTAGGATTGCCATTGACTTGCATTGGACTCGTTTACTGTGCAAGTAATCGCTGGGAAACTCGCACAGTAAGGAGTCAGGCTGTCTGCTCTGTGCTGGCTGCCGCAGCTCCAGGGTCCTAGAGCCCGCCTGCTGCCTGATGTAGCAGAGCTGAGATTGTTCTCAGTCTGCTCACTCCCTGTGCATAGACATCTATATCTATGCAAAGGGATGTAGCAGAGAGGACATCGCATTTTGGACTACGTCGGACGGAAGAGTATTTTTTTAATTAAAGATGGAGTCCCTAATGACTTTTTTTTTTATTTCTAATAAAATTTTTTCTCTGTGTTGTGTTTTTTTTAAAACAATTTAATAGAAATTCATGCTTGGGGAAAAAAGGTGTACTGTAGTCCGCGCTGCCAGGATCACTCACTACAATAAATGCACGAGCAGAAATTGTTCATCAAAACCTTCTTTTATTCTCCTACGCGTTTCAGTGCCCTCCTGGCACCTTCATCTACACGTGAGTGTGGCCGGTGGAAGTCCAGCAGCAGCCAACTGGACCAGGTGAGTGGATTTGATTACTCACCATTACACCTACCAGTGTCTAGTGATAAGGGCACTATTGCGCCTCTTGTCCCCCCTCCCTTTTCTCTCATTTTAATAGAAATTCATGGCGGTCATGTCTAATATTGGCGTGACCGCCATAAATTTCGGGCTTAGGGCCAGCTGATAATACAAAGCTGGCCCTAACCTCTTTATTACCCAGCGTGCCACCGCCACCAGGGCCGCTGGAAGAGCGGGGTTCAGCGCCAGAGGATGGCGCTTCAATGAACGCGCCATCTTCTGGGGCGGCTGCGGGCTGCAATTTGCAGCGGGGGGTGTCCAGAAAGCTTGGTCATCCATGCGCTGCGGATTCAAGCCCCCAGCTGCTTAGCTGTACCTGGCTAGACATAGAAATTGCGCAGAGCCCCACGCATTTTTTTAAAATTATTTCATGAATGCCCCATATCTCATGACTCTTTAATGATAAGTATAAAACTGCTAACCCCTCCCTTAATAAAGGTCTTTGTCATTAAGCTCTACTTTGACATGGGTGTCAGCATGGTTCTTACGGTGGCGTGCACACACATAGACAAAGCATCAATATGGCGGCAGACAATTAAGATGACAACCCAACTGGAAGGTGTGGAGGGCATCGATTACAGTTGGTGCACCAGCGTGGGGCTAGGACGAGACATCCAGGGGACGACAGCCACAACTGAACTTCCATTCCCAGGATGGATCATACACGAGGGGTAGACCTGCAGGCTACAAAGATGTAAGAAAATGATTTATCTTACCTAAGACCCTCCTGTGTCTCCGTGCAGGGATGGAGGTAGCTGGCTGTCAGACTCGGACATAGATGACTGGATCTGAGAAGTCCTAGCCCTTGCAACCTGGTCCTGAGAATTCCTTAATTGTCTGCCTTATTTGTGTTCTTGCAACCTGATTCTGAGTTTATCTGTGTTTATGTCAGTACTATCATTGCTGCAGTTTCAGTACATAGAAAGAGAGAAAGGCACGGAGACGGAGAGACGGGGCTGAGTGGGGAGATTCTGTTTCCCTGGTTTTCCTGCTCTATTCCCAGGGGATAGGGCTTATGGTTTTCCAGCCCCTAAAAGGGGGGCCGATGGTTTATTTCACTACTGGTGTTCCAGCCTCTGATATGGCTGATGGTTTTCCCACCCCGCGCGTGCAAGCTAAGGACGGAGTGTAGTGTTAGTTGTCCTGGCTGCGGTGGTGGACGGGTACGTAATTTACGTACATGATGGTAGTGATAAGATTGTTCCGTTCTCTCCAGATAATGTGCCTCTTGTGTAGACAAAGTATAGAGCTAGCAATTACGCTCGCTGGCTGGATAATAAATCATGTTACTGACGTGCCATATGCACGGGAAGAAACTGGTTATATAGGAATCCCTGGCACTGCTCCAGTACTCAAGGTGTTCAGACAAAATATACATGTCCAGTTAACGATAGTCAATCCGCAAGGGGTCTTGTTGCAAGAAGTATATGCAAGAAAGTTATATGACCCATTTATTGCCCCACTGAGGTGTAGCAGGGGCCGACACAGTTTGATGTTTTATCTGTTTTATCTGTTTAGTGACAACCATACCAGTCCCAGTCCTCAGACTGACTCTGACTAACTGACTCCAGTGACGCAACCAGTTCCAGTCCACTGACTAACTGCCTTCCTAACACCATTGACTGGTTTCCATAACGTGCACACAGTGTAAGCAAGGTGTGAAGCTTGCTATTTCTGCTGACTTGGTTACGGACCAATTTCACTTCTCTCCCCCCCCCAAGGTTTAGAGTGTTCAGAATAAACTTTAATGCCCGGCTCACTTAAGGTATCCCAGTTGACTCCCCTTTATACAACCCTGCTGACAGTGGTGACCTTGAGGGGCGGGCAATTATAACAAAGATAGAAGTACAGAGACTTGGGTTCAAGCTATAACATGGGTGTTAATCAGTCAAAAGCTTCAGCAAATTACCCCCAAAAGACCTTGTGGCAGAGAGGAAAGGGAAGAAGTATGTAAAGAAAGGGAAGAAGTATGTAAAAAGAAAGGGAAGAAGTATGTGAAGAAGAAAAGAAATATAGTATGTGAAGAATATGAAGGTCCTCTTAAAACTGATGGGATCCACAACCCATGGAGGACACTTAGATGAGAAGGAGTGGAAGGAAGTGATAACAAGTAAGAGAGGGCTTTGAAGGATGCCAAGGTTTTGGAAGATGCAGAAGCATGGTATAAGGATACGAGGAAGTTATGGAAGTTATTGTGGATTGAAAATCGTGACCCTGTTACTGGTGAATACATGTATACTGACAAGATGGCAGTGGCAGAAGCTGCTGCACCCGTGCCTATGCTGACACATTCCAGATCCCCACACAGACCCACCACCGTGTGTCCAGTTGTCAATATGGATGGCACACATTACACTCCAGTTAACCAGGGTGCACCCACTTCGTCTCAAGCTGCCGTCTTAGCACAGACCAGACCCCGCTCTGCAGCAGTATCCGGAATATACAGGAACAGGGACCAGGATGAAACAGGAGATGGAGAGGAGGAGGCTTCCGAAGAAGAATATCAGATGGCATGGGGACAGGAGAATTTCCCAGTTGAGCCTGTAGCTAGGCCAAAAATTCCACAATATCCCTCCCCAGCCTCAGTGGATCCCCTCTCATCACTAGGAGATCATGGAGGCATGCCTTTAATGAAGACAGAACTGTCTCAATTGGGAGCAGTAGGTGGAAACGAGCAGACACATCACCGGCTACAGTCTACTTTCCCGTCACAGCACACTCCCCAGGATAGGGGAGGTGGGAGACAGACCTTATCAATGTACGGGGGTATGCAGGCCACAACAGGCAGCTCTACGCTGGCTCAGATCAATTACACCAATTGGCACAGTATGAAGACCCTCCACAGCATGTTTCCCATCCTAGGCAAGGCAGATATGTCTCCTGGAAGCCTCAGGAAGCTGCCACATTGGTGAACACCTTACCGGACCCTGACAAGCGACCTATGCCCTTTCATCGGAAGATGAGCCAGGATCAGAAGACTCACGCTGCCTCATGAGAAAATCTTATGGGATTGGCTTCTACCTGCGCCACGAGCACCCGTCCTCCAGAGAGTCCGGAAATCTACAAAGAGCCTGTGATCCCAATGTGAAACGAAATGGGGTGAGAGTACCTGCTGAGCGGAGGATTGAAAATGGGGTGAACGGCCACAGAATGGACATGACTCTGGCTGAACTGCAGGAGATGGCGGCGAGACAACAGCAGCAGATCGAGGCCCAGCAGCTAATGCTGGCTACAAAGGAGCAGCGCTTGAAGTACCTGAAGCAGCAGGACCAGCGTCAGTAGCAGCAGGCCAGTGAGCAAGAAAAGGTGAAACGTCTGCGGGAGATTGCAGAAAATCAGGAGGCAAAGCTGAAAAAAGTGCGGGCCCTGAAAGGACACGTGGAGCAGAAGAGTCTCAGCAATGGCAGGCTAGTTGAGGAAATTGTACAGATGAATAACATGTTCCAACATAAGTAGAAAGAACTGATGGTGGCCATGACCAAAGTGGAAGAAATGAGTGGCCTGCTGGAAATGCTGAAGAACGGACGTATTGAGGGCTATCACGACAACCAGTCTGCTGTCGCTGAACTCGACCGTCTCTACAAAGAGCTCCAGTTGAGGAACAAGCTGAGTCAGGAGCAGAATGCCAAACTGCAGCAGCACGAGAGCCTGAACAAGCGCATCTCCGAGGTGGCCACCATGGACAAGCGTGTCAACGAGCTGCGGGACCTGCCCTGGAAGAAGAAGGTGGCTCTGTGGAAAAAGGAGAAAGTGTAGACAAGTTTTACTACCGACTGAATCAGATGTTCACAGATCTGAGATTTGATCACCATGAGAAGTCCCAAAGCCAGATATGGATACAAGCCTTCGTCCAAGGTATTCTTGAACCCATACAGAAGGAGGTCCAGACGACGAGACCTGATAACAGACGATTGGGCCCAGATATTATATTTCAGGTGGCAAGGGGCATAGAAATGAACAGGCCTTCAAAACCTTCCCGGAACCGTAATGTTATGGTGTCGCAGAACCCAGGAAACAGGGGAGGACCAGGAAGTGGAGTCACCTGTTACGATAGTTACAAAAATAGGCCACATAAGGAGGAACAGGATTTCCCTCAACCCGCCAACCACCCCCTCCACCCAGCTATAGGACATAGGCGAGCCGGATCCACCAACTTACAATATGCTCTGCAAAGCCAACAGACAAGCTTGCGGCCCGACTCCTACTGTATGTATGTAGGAAGAAGGAAGATCCATCCCTTTCTTAGTGGATACCGGTGCAGCCAGAAGCGTGATAAGATTTGCTGACTTACCTGACTCAGACTGCTTTACAGAAGAAACCATCCCATGTGTGGGTGTTGATGGAGTCATCAAGTATACCGCTATGACCCGCCCATTGCGTGTCAGCCTGCAACCCACACAGAGCATGTTATCTCGATCAGTGGTGTCCAACACCTGTCCAGTGAATCTACTGGGAACTGACTTACTGACGAAGTAACACACCAACATCTCCTTCCAGGAAAATGGTACTGTCACACTTACTACTGCTCGGGACCAGGAAGTAGTTTTACGGGTTGTCGGCCTCTTCCATTTTGCTGAGGCAATACAACCTATAGAAGCAGCCTGGCTTTCGCAGATACCAGACATCCTATGGGCCCAAGGCCCTGAAGACATTGGAGGGCTCCCAGTCCAGCCAGTGGAAGTCAAGCTTAAACCAGGAGCCCACTTACCTTGTAAGCCCCAGTAAACTCTCTCCATTGCCCAATCGGATGCTATCACACAACAATTGACGCCCTATGTTAAGAATGGAGCAGTCATCCCGACCAAGTCACCATGCAACACCCCACTGGTTCCAGTCAAGAAGAAAACACCAAAGGGACAACCTCCCAAGTTTCGCATGGTGCAAGATCTACGGGCAGTGAAAGAAGCCACAGTCTTAGATACTCCGATGGTGCCGTCCTTGGATCGTGGATGCATCAGTCCACATGCAGCCTCTCTATGACTGCCTCAAAGACATTCCTTTCTGTCTAACAACTGAAGCCATTGATGGATTCTACACACTGAAGAATGCCATCATATGCTCTCCTGCCCTTGGACTCCCTGACTACAAGAAACCATTTGGCCTGTTTGAAATGGAGAAGAAAGGACATGCCACTGGAGTCCTAACATAGTTCCATGGGGAAAGACAGCGCCCACTGGGATACTACTCTGCCAGACTGGACCCAGTTGCCCGTGGAGCACCTTCATGCCTGAGAGCTGTCTTTGCTACACACCCACTGCTGGAAAAGACTGCTGATACATCTCTCTGCTCCACGGCACCTACGGCTACAATTTTCCCTTCTACTCCCAGACAACGTGACAATCTCCATGTGTGATGTCCTGAACCCTGGAACTCTCTTCCCTCTTCCAAGGGGGGAATGTGACGTCTCTGACACTTCGGTGGAAGAGGAAGCCGACTTTGAAATGGCTCAGCACGACTGTCTTGCGCTTATGAGACAAGCCTCCGGATTTGACACAGTCACAGATACGCCGCTGGAAGACCCAGATTTGACTCTCTTCGTGGATGGATCAAGATATGCGGACCAAGAAGGACGGTTTTACACGGGTATGGCGGTGGTCACAGAAGATACTGTGTTGATGGCCAAACCACTAACCGCGTCCATGTCTGCACAGGAAGCAGAATTGGCTGCATTGACCCGAAGGTTGCAAGATGGCAGCCCAGAAGAAAGCAAACATTTATACTGATTCTTGGCATCTTCCATGACTACGGGCCTATATGGAGGGCGGGAGACTTCATTACAGCAAATGGAACTCGAATACGCCACCATAGAGTGGTGAAGGAATTGCTGGAGTCCTTGCTGATGCCAGAAAGAGTCGCGGTACTTAAGGTAAAGGCATACACTGGAGGGACCTCAAGAGAAGCTGTGGGGAATGACTTGACTGACAGGGCACCTAAGGAAGCAGCAGTGAAGCCACTCATCACAGAACCCTCCAACTTGTATTTCTTGATAGACTCAGGACAAGAAGAAGACTCAGGACAAGTAGAAGATTAGGACAATAAGGATACTCAGGACAAAAAGAAGATCCGGACAAGAAGAAGACGGATGAACAATCCTGGGAGAACATGGTCTTGACCCTGCAGAAGCAAGCATCCAATGAAGAGAAGGAAAAATGGATCCAAGATGGAGCTGTGCAAGATAAGAAGCATCTGATACTAGTGAAAGGAAAACCATGCCTCCCACGAGCCCTCTACTCAATTATTGCCAGATGGGCCCATGGCCCCACCCATCAATCGAAAATGAATATGCACAATCTTGTGAGACAGAACTACCACACACCTGGCTTTTCAACAATGGCAGCAAATTACACCAGAGGATGCCTAGTCTGTGCCCGGTGTAACCCAGGAAAAACAGAGAAAACTCCACAGAAGTGTACACCTAGACCTTTGTACCCCTTCCAACGCATACAGATTGACCACATTCAGATGCCATCCTCAGGAGGATTTGGATATGCACTGGTAGTCATGGACATATTCTCTGGATGGCCAGAAGCTTTCCCTGTGAAGAGCCAATCTGCTAAAACCACTGCAAAGAAACTCCTCTCAGAGAGAGTGTACAGATATGGGGTCCCAGAAACCATAGAGTGTGACCAAGGGCCAGCATTTACAGTCAATCTGAACAAAGAGATATGACAGGCCCTGGGGACAGAGTTAGCCCTTCATACTCCATATCATCCCAAAAATTCAGGAAGGGTCAAGAGAGCAAACGGGGTATTAAAGGGAAAAAAATGCTGAAAGCAACGCAGGAAACGGGAAAGTCATGCCATGAAAGTCTTCCCCTCGCATTGTTCAGTGTCAGACACACCCCAGCTAGTGCAACTAAGCTAAGTCCCTATGAAATTCTGTTTGGAAGTGCCCCCAGACTAGGGTTGTATTTCCCCCAACAGTTGACCCTACAGTATGACAGTTTGACTAAGTTTGTTACCGAATTAACAAAGCATTTGACTAAAATACATTCTCGAGTTTTTCCTCTCTCCTAGATCAAAAGATTCAGTAGACGTGCTCCTGATCCCAGATATGATGGCCCCTTCCAAGTCCTGCTGGTGACCTCCACGACTGTGAAGGTTGAAGGAAGGCCTACATGGATCCACGCATCCCAATGCAAGAAGGCACCAGATCCAGAAGCCAAAAATGGTTGTTTTGCTCCTTAATCCTGATATACATACTCAGTATAAATAAGAGGAGAGCAGGTCACAAGAGCGTGGAAGGTCATGTAGGAGAGAATATGGGAGATCATACGGGAGGTCATGTTAGTACCACAGCTACAAGGGTCACATATCAGTTTGACTTCTACACCATAGTAAACAGATGCACACGACACGAGATCTACAACAGCTATGGGTAATATGGTGGATATAGACCAGTACAGGCAAAAGAACGCAAAGATAAATGGGGTAGAAGCCTGCCAGACCACATGATCCTGACCAAGGGTAGATTGGCGCATAGCCAAAGCCCTAAAAGGACTCACAGACCTGTCAGAAGAATTAGCCCATAATTCTGGTGTTAAGGATCCATGGCACACTTGGTTTGGGTATTGGGATGGATGGCAGAGAGCACTTATCAAACTAGGTCTAATAATCCTTTGTGTTTTATTCCTAGTGGCTTTAATTTCATGCTGTGTAATACCTTGCATCAAGAAGATGATGTCTCACGCCATGAAGGAGACAGTGACCACAATGTATGCAGATCTCAAAAGCCCTGATGATGAAGGAGAAATATACGCTTGAGAGTGATGCCATTGCCATTACTGCAAGACCCCTTGGAGAAATACGAGAACTTGAGACCCATCTTAGATAGTAGAGTAGGGATTGCTTAGGGTCCGGCAAGGCCAATTACAAAGGCATCTCGACGTTACGGTTGTCTCAATGTTGGTGAAGACTCCTTTCCCCTCCTCTACCTTTTCCCCCTCTACCGCCTAGGGCAAAGATTTAGGGTAAGATTTTGAATGTCTCCAAAGGGGGGAATGTTATGGCAATAAATAGTTAATAATTTATATAAGTTTAAAGTTTATAGAAGTCATTCAGAAATCTTCCAGGGTGCAGACTGCAGCATCCACATCCTCCCCTCCTCTAGAATTTCTCTGTCTCAGATTGTATATAATGTTTTGAGATAGATATAGCAGTGTAGAAGCTCTGTATCAGAATGTCTCCGGACTGAATGTACTGTAATGTACAATTCAAGGCTAAATTGAAATACTAACTCACAGAATATAATTGAATGTTATTTTCAGAATAAAATGTAGATTCTGCGTAATATGATGTAATCACCCCTAGTAACACCCTTAAGAAATGCCCCATTAATGATAAGTATAAAACTGCTAACCCCTCCCTTAATAAAGGTCTTTGTCATTAAGCTCTACTTTGACATGGGTGTCGACGTGGTTCTTATGGTGGTTTGCACACACTTAGACAAAGCATCAATTTGGCGGCAGATAATTAAGATGACAGCCCACCCGGAAGGTGTGGAGGGCATCTATCACACAGGAGGGCAGTCAAGGTACATAATGTTAAGACAAAAAAAATGGTCATGTAACAGGCTACAGTCACAAAATATGAAATTCAAATAGGCATGCTGCATCAGTTAGCACAGTGACTGAACCAGATAAGAACTTTATCTGGTATTGAGTTTTTGAGGTTCAGAGTTTTAAATAGAATTTAAATAGAAGACTGTCCCGCTCAATGTTCATAGAAAGAAACTAGGAATTAATTCCTCATCTCATTATCAAAGACCGAGGAATTAAGCCATTCACAACCAAGGACATACAAGTATGTCCTTGGTTGCCTCCCTCTCTTTAATGTGAGTGAGCTCACACGTTCAGCTCATATTCGTCGCTGCACATGCAGGGTGATCTTTTCAGCCAGTATGTGAAGGTAACAGATGTGAGCAGATTGGCAATCTGCTCACTGCTGTTTACCCCTTTGATAAGCCCTCTGGCATTGGTAGCCCTGTGATGCAATCACTGGGCCTCGATATGCTGCCATAACAGCCAGGAGTCCTGTCAGGACCCCGGATACTATCATGACTCACTTCCTGTTGATGCATTGTGATGCTTGGTGATCATTTAAACTGTGCAGAGCTATAAATCATCACAGCTCATTACATCACGAGCGATTGGACTATGCAGTGTTGAGGTGCCCTAAGGGGGCATAAAAAATAAAGTAAAAAAAAAAAAGGTTTTAAAAAGAATGAAAATATAAAAAAAACTAAAAGTTCAAATCATCCCCATTTGTCATATTGAAAATAAAACTATAAAAAGAAACAAAAAAAAAACATATTTGCTATCACCGCATTCAGAAATGCCAGATACAGTTGTGGCCAAAAGTATTGACACCCCTGCAATTCTGTCAGATAATACTCAGTTTCTTCCTGAAAATGATTGCAATCACAAATTGTTTGGTATTATTATCTTCATTTAATTTGTCTTCAATGAAAAAACACAAAAAGACTTGTCCTAAAGCCAAATTGGATATAATTTCACACCAAACATAAAAAAGAGGGTGGACAAAGTATTGACACTGTTAGAAAAATCATGTGATGCTTCTCTAATTTGTGTAATTAACAGCACGTGTAACTTACCTGTGGCACCTAACAGGTGTTGGCAATAACTAAATCACACTTGCAGCCAGTTGACATGGATTAAAGTTGACTCAACCTCTGTCCTGTGTCCTTGTGTGTACCACATTGAGCATGGAGAAAAGAAAGAAGACCAAAGAACTGTCTGAGGACTTGAGAAACCAAATTGCGAGGAAACATGAGCAAGCTCAAGGCTACAAGTCCATCTCCAAAGACCTGAATGTTCTTGTGTCTACCGTGCGCAGTGTCATCAAGATGTTTAAAGCCCATGGCACTGTGGCTAACTTCCCTAGATGTGGACGGAAAAGAAAAATTGATGAGAGATTTCAACGCAAGATTGTGCGGATGATGGATAAAGAACCTCAACTAACATCCAAACAAGTTCAAGCTGCCCTGCAGTCCGAGGGTACAACAGTGTGAACCCGTACTATCTGTCGGCGTCAGAATAAAAAGGGATTTATGGTAGGATACCCAGGAAGACACCACTTCTTATCCCGAGACTTAAAAAAGGCAGGCTGGAGTTTGTCAAAACTTACCTGAGAAAGCCTAAAATGTTTTGGAAGAATGTTCTCTGGTCAGATGAGACAAAAGTAGAGCTTTTTGGGCAAAGGCATCAACATAGAGTTTACAGGAGAAAAAAAGAGACAGTCAAAGAAAAGAACACGGTCCCTACAGTCAAACATGGAGGAGGTTCCCTGATGTTTTGGGGTTGCTTTGCTGCCTCTGGCACAGGACTGCTTGACCATGTGCATGGCATTATGAAGTCTGAAGACTACCAACAAATTTTGCAGCATAATGTAGGGCCCAGTGTGAGAAAGCTGGGTCTCCCTCAGAGGTCATGGGTCTTCCAGCAGGACAATGACCCAAAACACACATTCAAAAACCACTAGAAAATGGTTTGAGAGAAAGCACTGTAGACTTCTAAGGTGGCCAGCAATGAGTCCCGACCTGAATCCCATGGAACACCGGTGGAGAGATCTAAAAATGGCAGTTTGGAGAAGGCACCCTTCAAATATCAGGGTTCTGGAGCAGTTTGCCAAAGAAGAATGGTCTAAAATTCCAGCAGAGCATCGTAAGAAACTCATTGATGGTTACCGGAAGCGGTTGATCGCAGTTATTTTTGCTAAAGGTTGTACAACCAAGTATTAGGCTGAGGGTGCCAATACTTTTGTCTGGCACATTTTTGGAGTTTTGTGTGAAATGATCAATGTTTTGCTTTTTGCTTCATTCTCTTTTGTGCTTTTTCATTGAAGACAAATTAAATGAAGATAATAATACCAAAGAATTTGTGATTGCAATCATTTTCAGGAATAAACTGAGTTTTATCTGACAGTATTGCAGGGGTGTCAATCCTTTTGGCCACAACTGTACATCAATATAAAAAATCAATATCTGTAAACTGTGTAATGGAAAAAAAAGTCGAAATGCCAAAATAGCATTCTTTTGGTTGCATAAACTTGCAATAAAATGCAATAACAGGCAACCAAACATCACATTTACCCAAAAATTGTATCATACAGCCCCAGATCCCGAAAATTGAGAATGCTACAAGTCTCGGGAAAAAGCGCCAAAAGCGCAAATTTTTTTTACAAATTCTAGACATTTTTTCCATTTAGGCCAGCTTCATACTACGGCTGGGATCCGATCTGTGGATTTCCGCTTTAGCCAGACAGCCCCGGGCCAGATCAGCACACAGAACTGGAGGGCCGCGGCTCGAGGGAGCTAGCTCCGGTCCCGACCCATCAACGGCGGCAGCTGCGTGCGTCTGCACATCGGACCTGAGGGCAAATTAGCCCTCCCAGTTCTGTGTGCTGATCCGGTCCGGGGCTGTCTGGCTCAAGCGGGCAGCCACGGATCGGATCCCAGCCATAGTGTGAAGCCGGCCTTAGATAAAAGTAAACACATGTTTAGTATCTACAAACTTGTACTGACCTGAGGCATCATACTGACAGGTTTCCTGTTCACCGTATGGCAAAATGTATGATGGCATTCTAAAGTAGAACTTGTCCCACACAAAAAAAGCCCCTCATACGTCTTTATTGACGGAAAAATAAAAAAGTTATAGCTGTTGGAAATTGGGGAGCAAAAATGAAAAAAAAGGAAAATTGCCCGAGAATGAAGGGGTTAAGTATGACTACTGTATGTCTGACGTGTGTCACCCACAACAAAAGTGTCGCACCTCCTAGCAATTGAGGTTAAAATAGTGGGGACGGGTACTGACATAGATGTTACAAAACCACAAAAATATATGACAAAATTTTTACATTTTTGCACAAACAGTTGCAACAGTCCAGATTATTTTCTATTTGTAGACAATGTAAGGCTTCTTTCACATTGCCATGCAGCCACATGCCGGACATGCGTTCACAAATGTTAGGCCGGCTTGACACCACGTTTTTTGCCCTGTCAGGCTGTGTCCGGTACTTTGCAGGAGGCACCGGACATAGCCTGACAGCTCCGGACAAATGGAACTGGGTTAATGTGCCCTCCGGCCCTGTTTGTAGCTGGATTCTGCAGGAGCTGTCCCCTGCTGAAAATGGAGCTGAACCACTTCGCAGTGGACAGCTCCCTGGTGCTAAAGTTCATTGTAGCTCACGTAGATGCAGCAACCGGCGTCAGGCTCCCGGATCCTCCCGGATCAGGTGCAATCCGGTGCCATATACTCCCATGTTAGGGAGCGCCGGATCGCCCCAGATATGGGATCCAATTTGGGCAGATTTTTCACCCCAGACACAAAAATGTTGCTTGCAAGCAACGTTTTTGTGTCGGGAGAAAAATCTGAATTGTCCTGGATCCTCTTGGACAGATGGAAACCGGATGGCACATAGCTGCCATCCGGCTTCATCCAGTCGCATAAGGCTGCATTAGGACAAAATCAGGTCTGGGGCTGTCAAGTTCACCCAGGACAGCCCCGGACCTGATGGTGCCGTGGTGTGAAGCCGGCCTTAGTGAATGCTTGTGTTTCTGCCTGGACTGTGTCTCCATGTGGAGCAGACATGTGTCCATGTGCTCCACCTGGAGACATATCCGTTTTTAGGCAGCAGCACAGACCCATGGACCTATTCAGGTCTATGGTTCCATGCAAAAAACATCCTTCACACAGATGTCATTCATGTGACATCCATTTGCACGGACATGAGGAAAGATTTTTGAGTGTAAAAATAAAATTTTTTATACTTACCTGTCTCCAGCAATGTCCTGTTCCTCTCACTTCTGGGGCCACTTATTAAGCTCATGAATATTCACTGAACTTTCAGCTGTAGCGGCCCTAGAAGAAAGGAACAGCTGCGCTGGAGCCCGGTAAGTTTCCAGACATGCTGTGTATGTGCTATCTGTATGTTACACAGATAGCACACAAACACCACAAGTATGCCTCACCACGAGACTTGGACACAATGGCTCCAAAAAAGACCTCTCTCACAGGTGTGTGTTTTGAACGGATGTGTGAAAGAGGCCTAAAGGTACCGTT
The DNA here is from genome assembly GCA_033576535.1 of Allobates femoralis. Lineage (NCBI taxonomy): Eukaryota > Metazoa > Chordata > Amphibia > Anura > Aromobatidae > Allobates > Allobates femoralis. Next base: position 230,054,100 of record JARQOC010000003.1, read on the forward strand.
ACACGTGGCAACATTGCCGGCAACATCGCCGGAAACTCAGGGGCGTGGCTAATTTGAAGCAACTTCGCTAGTGGGTTGCTACGTGTAACAGCGTGATTTCAATGGCGATAAGTTGCTTGAGTGGAGTTGCCAGGTTTACCAACATGTTGGTAAACAAGGTGATGTTGTTCAGGCGATCTGCTATCATCGCTCTGTGCGATACCGCAACAGAGATGTTAAAAGCAACTTCCCCTATGTACTGCAATGTTAATGATCGCTCGCTGAGTTGAGTTTAACCCTGGCAGCGAAAGTTGATTTCAACATCGCAGCTGCGTTTCCGGTGATGTCTCCGCGTGTAACATCTCTATAGCAATCTTGGCTAAATGCCCAAAATATACGCACTCCCGTGAGTTGCCGGCGATGTTGCCGGCGGTGTTGCCCCATGTAACGCTACCTTTACAGTGAGTTGAAGTACTCTCCATTCATTTACAATGCTTTTTCAGCCTAATCCAGCTTTTTATTTCTCTTTAACATATCTTCTAAAACTTGTCTGCCTCAAAGGAATGGTTCACATTAATTAATCTTTCTTGAGAATAACATATTTGCTAGTCACCAGGCTTTGTGTGACTTTATTTATTGGACAAAGCATCTGTGAAACCCACTCTTGCAATGCCATCTCTATAATTGAAACACCTTTTGCCAATTAACTCTTAGAGAAGTCTTGAGCACACAGGTTCACTTACTTTCCTATCCTCACGAAGCATATTTGCTCAGTGTGCTGTATGTACCTATGTGTAATTATCTCTTGATGTTGCAGCCAATGTTGAACTTTATGAAAAAAATATTCTCTTCTAATATTTCTTTATTTTCGTATTCTAGGAGCCATGATCTTTTTTTCACCAACCTTGTCATCTGAGGACTTGCTTTTGTCAGGATGAGTTGTATTTGTTATCGTATTGATGTACATATAAGATAACTATTATTAATGTTCTTTAGAAAGGAACATTAACACAACAGCAATTCCCCACTGTTTTTTGTATTTTCCATTTTCGACATTTACCGTATATACTCGTGTACAAACCGACCCATGTATAAGCCAACCCCCCTACTTTTGCCCCTAAAACCTGGGAAAACCTATTGACTCATGTATAAGCCAAGGGTGGACCCCAGCACAGGTATACAGCCCCCAGCAGTGTGGTATACAGGCCCACCCAGTGGTATACAGGCCTCCCCAGTGGTAGTATACAGCAGCCTCCCCAGTGGTAGTGTACAGCAGCCTCCCCAGTGGTATATACAGGCCCCCGCAATATATACAGCAGCCCCAGTGGTATACAGGCCCCAGTGGTATATACAGGACCTAGTAGTATATACAGGCCCCAGTGGTATATACAGGCCCCAGTGGTATACAGGCCCCAGTGGTATATACAGGCCCCAGTGGTATACAGGCCCCAGTGGTATACAGGCGCCCCCCCATCAGTGGTATACAGGGCCCCCCTTGCTGCCTCACACCTGTAAAGTAATACATCATTATACTTATCCCTGTCGCTGTCGCCACCCGCCGCCGCTCTGACACATCGCTCCTCCGGGTCTTCATGCTTCTTCCTGCTTCTCCCTGCTTGTGACCGGCGGGCGCAGGCAATGACGTCATTGCCTGTGCGCCGGAGGAGGAAGCATGAAGACCCGGAGGAGCGCGGTGTCAGAACGGCGGCGGCGGCAACAGCGACAGGGATAAGTATAATGATGTATTACTTAACAGGTATGCGGCAGCAAGGGGGGCCCTGTATACCGATGGGGGGGCGGGCGGCCTGTATACTGTATACACCTATCACTTGTGTATAAGCCGAGGGGGGACTTTTCAGCACATTTTTTGTGCTGAAAAACTCGGCTTATACACGAGTATATACGGTATTCTGGTTAAAAAAATTAAGTGGTAAGCCTATTATGTGAGTCAGCATGAAAATGGCAAAATGTTTTATTTCTTCTCTACAATAGATGTGCTCTTTGAAGCAAAATTATTTATTTTTGAGTCACAATATTCTGAAATTCCTAATTTTCACAATTTACTTTCAGTAAAGGTACCGTTACATGGCTCAACATCGTTCAAAAGTGACGTTTTGAACGATGTTGAAACAACATCGTTAGTGAGTTGTTGTGTGTAACTGAATGATTCAACAACGATAATTAGTCAAGTTGAAGTTGACAGGTTTATGAACATGTTCATAAACCTGTCAACTCCAACTCAACCAACCTGCTGCATCTCCCAGCCTATGCTGGGAGATGGTAACCATGGTACACGTTGGGTTACTAAGCGCCGTGCGGCGCTTAGGCTGGCTTCACACTGCAGTTTTTCACTGATGTCACAGTGTCCATCCAATTTGTGTGCCAAAACCAGGAGTGTCTCCAAAACCCAGAACAGGTGTCAATCTTTAAATTATAGCTTTTCTCTGCAAGTTCCTCTCCGGGTTTTGGCACACAAACTGGATGGACACTGATCAGTGAAAAACTGCAGTGTGAAGCCAGCCTTAGTAACGTGATGTGTACCATGGATACCAGCTTGCTCACTGGTCCAGATCACTGGTGAGTCTGCCTGTGTGACAGCTCACCAGCGATCTGAATGATGTTGTTAGTGATTGCGCGTGCATGTGATCGCTAACAACATCATTCTGCAAATTGATGAGTGTGACGGTACCTTAAGTATGCGGGCTTATTTTTTATAGGCACAATTTTATGGTACATGCAAAATTCTAATCACTTAATTGCACTTTTTGAGCAGCAAAATTAACAAAAATTGCTGCAATTTTTTTATTTTGTGTATTTTTTGAAAAAACTGATTCATAGTTTTATAGTTTTTAAGGTTGAACGTAGACTTCAAGTCCATCTAGTTCAACCCATAACCTAACATGTTGATCCAGAGGAAGGCAAAAAACATTATGAGCAAACACTAAGGCTGGCTTCACACTACGGCTGTGATCCGATCCGTGGCTGTCCACTTGAGCCAGACATCCCCGGACTGGATCAGCACACAGAACTGGAGGGCTAATTTGCCCTCGGGTCCGGTGTGCAGTCGAACGCAGCTGCAGCCGCTGATAGGTCAGGATTGCGGCTCGTGGGGAGCTAGCCGCGGTCCTGACCTATCAGCGGCGGCAACAGACGTAGTGTGAAGCCAGCCTAAGCTCCACATTGGGAAAAGAATTCCTTCCTGACTCCACATACGGCAATCAGACTAGTTCCCTGGATCAACACCCTATCACAGAATCTAGTATTCATAAACTGTAATATTATATTTTTCAAGAAAGACATCCAGGCGATTTTAAATTTTAGTAGTGAGTCACTCATTACAACATCATACGACAGAGCGTTCCATAGTCTCACTGCTCTTACAGTAAAGAATCCGCGCCTGTGTTCACCATTAGGCTGCGTTCACACTGTGCGTATTATTTGCGCTTTTTTGGGCGCGTATTTTCCCCCAAAGCGGACCTGCGTCTGCGTGTCACAGCAAAGTGAATGCACTTTCACTTTTGCTGTTCACACGCAGCGCAATTTTCGGCCGCGCTTTTATGGGAGAAAGCGCGCGCGTAAAAAGAATGAAAATGTTCATTCTTTCCGTCTTTTTACGTGCGCGTTCTCCCATAGGCCCCATTTTAACCCCTGGAATTACGCATCGCCGTTCAGACGATGCGCATTCCAGAGCGGGGCAAGGGGTATGTGCGCAGGAAATTATGTCACACGGGAACAGCCCCAGGGAAAACAGGAAATCCCATCATTTTGGGATTCCTGCTTTCCCGTGGCTGTCCCTGTGTGACCGAGTGTCTGGATACTCACCGCTCCTCAGGATGCATGGGAGAGGCGTCCGGTCCTCCTCGCGGCTTCCAGCATCTGCCGGTGAAGCGATCAGCTGACTGTCAGCTGAGCCGGTCAGCTGACAGATCGCTTCACCGGCACACCGACAGATAGGGGGGCATTGCAGAGGACATGGGCCAGCCGAGAGGGAGGTAAGTATGTATGCATGTATGTATGTGTGTGTGTGTGTGTGTGTGTGGATGTATGTATGTGTTTATGTGTGTATGTGTGTGTATGTATGTGTGTGGATGTGTGTGTGTGTGGATGTATGTGTGTGGATGTATGTATGTGTGTGTGTGGATGTATGTATGTGTTTATGTGTGTATGTGTGTGTATGTATGTGTGTGTGTGTGTGTGGATGTGTGTGTGCGTGGATGTATGTGTGTAGATGTATGTATGTGTGTGTGTGTGGATGTATGTATGTGTGTGTGGATGTATGTATGTGTGTGTGGATGTATGTATGTGTGTGTGGATGTATGTATGTGTTTATGTGTGTGTATATGTGTGTGTGGATGTATGTATGTGTGTGTGTATGCATGTATGTATATGTATGTATGTATGTATGTGTGTGTGGATGTATGTATGTGTTTATGTGTGTGTGGATGTATGTGTGTGTGTGTTGTGTATATGTATGTGTGTGTGTGGATGCGTGCGTGTACATGAGCGTGCATGGATGTGTGCGTACATGAGCGTGTGTGGACGAGTGCGTGCATGGATGAGTGTGTGCATGGATGTGTGCGCAGATGTGTGCGTGCGTTGACATGTGCATGCGTGTGTAGAGTAGACGTGTGCGTGAGTAGACGTGTGCATGGATGGATGTGGACGTGTGTGTGTGTGGATGTGCGTGCGTGGATGTACGTGCGTGGATGTGTGCGTGCGTGGATGCGTATGTGGATATGCGCGTGCGTGGATGTGTGTGTGTGGATGTCAGCGTGCGTGAATGTGTGCGTGTGTGGATGCATGTGTGGAAGTGCGTATGTGGAAATGTGGATGTGTGTGCGTGGATGTGCGTACGTGGATGTCAGCATGCGTGGATATGCGTGCGTGAATGTCACCATGCGCGGATGTATGTGGATGTACGTGCGTGGATGCGTATGTGGATGTGCGTGTGTGGATGTCAGCGTGCGTGAGTGTGTCCATGTGTGGACGCATATGTGGATGTGCGTGCGTGGATGTCAGCGTGCGTGGATGCGTATGTGGATGTGCATGCGTGGATGTGTGCGTGCGTGGATGCAAATGGAAGTGTGTGTGTGGATGTCAGCATGCGTGGATATGCGTGCGTGAATGTCACCATGCGTGGATGTATGTGGATGTACGTGCGTGGATGTGCGTGTGTGGATGTGCGTGCGTGGATGCGTATGTGGATGTGCGTGCGTGGATGTGCGTGTGTGGATGTGCGTGCGTGGATGCGTATGTGGATGTGCATGCGTGGATGTCAGCGTGCGTGGATGTGTGCGTGCGTGGATGCATATGTGGAAGTGCGTGCGTGGATGTCAGCGTGTGTGGATATACATGCGTGGATGTGCGTGGATGCATATGTGGATGTGCGTGCGTGGATGTCAGCGTGTGTGGATGTCAGTGGATGTGCATGCGTGGATGTCAGCGTGCGTGGATGTGTGTGCGTGAATGTGCATGCGTGGATGTGCGTACGTGGATGTCAGCATGCGTGGATGTCAGATTGCATGGATGGATGTCAGTGTGCGTGGATGTGCATGCGTGAATGTGTGCATGCGTGGATGATGGGTGCATGGGTGGATGGATGGGTGCAACAAGGGATCAAGTGTCCTCTTGTTGTAGTCTCTGGGATCATAGTCATACAGTGCACCATATCTGTGATCCCAGAGACTGTAGGAAGAGGACACTTGATCCCTTGCTGTAGTCTCTGGATTGAGCAGAGGTGATCAAGCGTCGTGGGACCTTCGTTGTGGACTACGTCGGAGGTGATCGAGCGTCGTGGGACCTTCGTTATGGACTACGTCGGATCTTTTTAATAAAGATGGAGTCTGAATTTTGTTTGTGTTTTTTTTTCAAAATAAAAATATTTTTCTCTGTGTGTATTTTCTGACTATTTACCAGAGATTCCTAATGGCGGGTCTAACATTGGCCCTATATTATGAATCTCGGGCTTAGTGCCAGCTGCCAATAAAAAGCTGGCATTAACCCCTTTATTACCCAGTTTGTCACTGGCACCAGGGCAACTGGAAGAGCATGGGTACAGCGCCAGAAAATGGCGCTTCAATGAATGCGCCATTTTCTGGGGTGGCTGCGGGCTGCAATTCGCAGCATGGGGGGCCCAGAACGCTTGGGCCTTTCCATGCTGAGGATTCCAGCCCCCAGCTGCCTAGTTGTACCTGGCTGGGCCAAAAATATGGCGGAGCCCTACGTCATTTTTCTTTTCTAGAATTAGTTCTAGAAATAAAAAAAAAAAATGGGCTTTGCTGTATTTTTGGTTGCAGCCAGGTACAACGAGGCAGCTGGGGGTTGCTGGCAGTCTGTAGCTGCCAAGTTGTACCTGGCTGGACCAAAAATATGGCGGAGCCCTACGTCATTTTTTTTTCTAGAATTAGTTCTAGAAATAAAAAAAAAAGTCCTTCGTTGTATTTTTGGTAGCCAGCCAGGTACAACTTGGCAGCTGGCTGACTGGAGAGACCCAAATGTTGTGGGTCCCCCACGCTGCAAATTGCAACTCACAGCCACCCAAGAAAATAGCGCATTCATTAGAGGCAGCATTTTCTGGTGCTGCAACCCAACTCTACCAGTTGCCCTTGTGCTGGTGGCACACAGGTTCTCCATACACGACATGGTGTCCGCTAACAATTTCAATGGAAAATTAGCTCCAATTGTTAGCAGAAACCATGTTGCGTATGGAGAGCCCCTCCCTGTGTGCCTGAACATTGGAGCTCCCCCACAAGTGACCCCATTTTGGAAACTAGACCCCTAAGGAACTTATCTAGATGCATAGTGAGCACTTTGTTTCCCCAGGTGCTTCATAAATTGATCCGTAATAAGGAATAAGTACGTTTTTATTTTCACAAAAATTTATTTTTACATTTTTACGGATCAATTTGTGAAGCATCTGGGGGTTCAAAGTGCTCACTATCCATCCAGATATGTTCCTTTGGGGGTCTAGTTTCCAAAATGGGGTCACTTATGGAGGAGCTCCAATGTGGAGACACACAGGGACCCTCCAAACGCGACATGGTGTCCGCTAACAATTTGAATGGAAAATGAGCTCAAATTGTTAGCGGACACCATGTTTGGAGGGTCCCTGTGTGTCTCCACATTGGAGCTCCCCCACAAAGGGAGGCTAAGGAGGAGAGGAGGACATGGAGGAGGCGAGACCAGGGAGGCCAGGGATGACAGGAAAGGGAGGCCAGGGAGGAGAGGAGGCCACTGTACAGTGCTAACCACTGAGCCACCGTATACAGAGCTAACCACTGAGCCACCGTACACAGTGCTAACCACTGAGCCACCATATACTGTGCTAATCACTGAGCCACCATATACAGTGCTAACCACTAAGCCACCATATACAGAGCTAACCACTGAGCCACCATATACAGTGCTAACCACTGAGCCACCATATACAGTGCTAACCCCTGAGCCACCATACAATGCTAACCACTGAGCCATCATACAGTGGTAACCACTGAGCCACCATACAATGCTAACCACTGAGGCACCATACAGTGCTAACCACTGAGCCACCATATACAGCGCTAACCACTGAGCCACCGTACAGTGCTAACCACTGAGCCACCATATACAGTGCTAACCACTGAGCCACCATAAACAGTGCTAACCACTGAGCCACCATATACAGTGCTAACCACTGATGCACCATATACAGTGCTAACCACTGAGCCACCATATACAGTGCTAACCACTGAGCCACCATATACAGTGCTAACCACTGAGCCACCATATACAGTGCTAACTACTGAGCCACCATACAGTGCTAACCACTGAGCCACCATATACAGTGCTAACCACTGAGCCACCGTATACAGTGCTAACCACTGAGCCACCATATACAGTGCTAACCACTGAGCCACCATATACAGTGCTAACCACTGAGCCACCATATACAGTGCTAACCACTGAGGCACCATATACAGTGCAAACCACTGAGCCACCATATACAGTGCTAACCACTGAGCCACCATATACAGTGCTAACCACTGAGCCACCATATACAGTGCTAACCACTGAGCCACCATATACAGTGCTAACCACTGAGCCACTGTACAGTGATTACCACTGAGCCACCATATACTCCACATAAATCTTGCAACAACAGTGTAGTTTCTGGAGAGAGGACTGTGCTATTCATCGGCTATTTCTACGGCACCTGTTCATTTCACCGCACTCCCGATGCAATAGCATCGCGCCTATTTCTAGTTTTTTTTAATAATAAAGATTATTTTTACAAAGTGTTTTTTTTTTGGTTTCCAATCTCAATTTCTCTATTGCTAATAGCTGGCTGTCACACTGACGGCTGACATTACCAATAGGGGCTTGGTGGCAGCTGTCAAAAAAGGTGTCACCAACCCCGTTATTACCCAGACTGCCACCGCCCAGGGCAGCTGGAAGAGCGAGGTACCTGCCAGGTTTGGCATCTCTCATTGAGGCGCCACTCCTGGGGCGGCTGTTGGCTGCGGTCCTTAGCGTGGGGGGCCCAGAACAGTTGGGCCTCACCACGCTGAGGATTCCAGCCCCCAGCTGCTTGGGTTACCCTTGCTGGACATAGAAAATGCAGCATGTAGATTGTCCATTCTCTAGTACACTTTTCCATGGAGAATGTAATAATGGAAAAGAAAGGAAATGACATCACAAGGCTTTTTTTTTCTTTTTTTTTTTTAACAAACTTCATTTCTATGTGTTTGCAGTACACATGCAGAAAAAAACGCGTCCGTAAAAAAACGCATCAAAAAACGCATGTGTGTGAACACACATGCGTTTTTTACGCGCGTAAAAAAACGCGCGTATTTCTTTAGAAAACTGCATGCGTAAAAATACGCGACAAAATACGCACGTGTGGAACGCAGCCTTAAACCTTCTTTCCTGCAGATGTAGAGGATGCCCCCTTGTGCCTGTTGCAGGCCTAGGTGTAAAAAGATGATTAGAAAGGTCCCTGTACTGTCCTCTCATATATTTATACATTGTAATAATATCACCCCTAAGCCATCATTGTTCCAAACAAAATAACCCCAAGTTTAATAACCTGTCTTAGTATTGCAGACCCCACAGTCCTCTAATAACCTGGGTTGTTCTTCCCTGCACCCCCTCTAGTTCAGCTATGTCTTTCTTATACATCGGAGACCAGAATTGTACACAATATTCTAAGTGTTGTTGCATTATTGACTTGTTTAGAGGTAAAGCTATGTTCTTCACATGAGCATCTCCTGCCTCTTTTAAAGCATCCCATTATTTTATTAGCGTTTGCAGCAGCTGCCTGACACTGGCAACTAAATGCAAATTTGTCGTCCACCCATACACCCAGGTCTTTTATGAGACAGTTTTGCCTAGTATTTTACAATTAAGTACATAATAATAAATTTTATTTATTTTGCCCACGTGCATGACCTTACATTTATCCACATTGAAGTTCAATTGCCATTTTCAGCTCAAGCTTCCAGCTTACATAAATCCTCCTGTATTATAAAATTGTCCTACTCTGTATTCATTACTCTGCAGAGTTTAGTATCATCTGCAAGTGTTGAAATTTCACTCTGTATGCCGTTAATAAATATGTTAAAAAGAAGAGGGCCCAATATTGACTCTTGTGGTACCCTACTGTTAACTGCGACTCAGTCAGAGTGTGTTCCATTAATAACCACCCTTTGTTTCCTGTCACTGAGCCAGTTTTTAACCAAGTTACACATATTTTACCCTATCCACATTGTTCTCATTTTATGTATCAACCCTTTGTGTGGCGCCGTATCAAAAGCTTTTGAAAAGTCCATATACAAAACACGATCACTCATAAACCCGTGTTGATACCGGGTCATGAGTTTTGAAATACTCCAGTATAGTATCTTTAAGGGTACCTTTACACGCGGCAACTTTTCTAGGAATTTCACTGGCAACTTACTGGTTGCAGTGAAATCATGGACACATTGTTCTATCTTGTTGCTGTGTACAAATGGAACAATGTATTCATTGCTTTCCCTGCCCATGCTCTGTGCCAACATCTGTGAGTGGTTGCAATCAGACTGCTATTAACCCCCCCACCCTGTGACTGGTTGCAGTCAGTTTGCTGTGTCCTGAAATCGTCACACTGGCTGTCTGCACTCCTAATCCGAGCATGACAGCTCGAAGTGAAGTATGAAAATATATAAATAATGAAAATTAATTATGTGGACTCCTCCCTTGTTTGGTAAATAGCCAAGGTAAAGCTGGGTGCTGATATCAGGTTGGGAAGTGGCCAATATCCATGGTCCTTCCCAACCTGATAATATTAGCTCACTGCTGTATGCTTTATCTGCACTGGTTAGGCAAAAATAGAGGGGACCACATATCTCAAATAAATAAATAAATGATCAAAAATAGGATGTATGGTTCCTCTTATTGTTGATTGGCAGCTAGGGTAAAGAGGACACCTGCAGCCTGCAGCCCACAGCTGTCACCCCAAGATGAGTTTTTATTTATAAACTAGCTGTAGTACCTGGCTATGCCCAGGTTAATAAATAACTGATGTTAGCTATAACAAAATAGAATTTGAATATGTCATATTAATGACCTGTAAGAAAATAGAAGCTGAGCTGTGATTGCTATAGGCAGCCTAATAAATCTCCAGCCAACAGTAAACCCTCCCCCTGGCCGGGCAGTATATGTTACCTCACACATACACATAATAGACAGCTCATGTGACTGACATCTGCCTTAATTCCCTATATGTGAATTCAATTTGCACGGTCTCGTGCTGAGCGCTCCAAAACAAAGCTGAGGACTCTGCTGACTGGGAAGTCCTTTTATTGAAAATCCTCCATCCGCCACGACATGTTTCGACGGTGTAGTACCGTCTTTCTCAAGTGGAATCCCTATATGGCACACGTGTTGCCCATTGGCTATTTTTAATCAGATGTTTATGTTTGAAAATTAAAGATAGCACACGTATGAGGCGAGTTGTGTGAGGTGATTTGTGCACATCTGTGTCTGTCAGTGTGGTGTGTGTGTCCCTGGGGTGTGTGTATGTGTGTGTCCCTATGGGGTGAGTGCATGTGTCCCTATAGGGTGTGTATGTGTGTGTGTCCCTGTGGGGGGGGGTCTGTGTGGTGTGTGTATCTGTGTTGTGTGTGTCTCTTTGTGGTGTGTGTGTCTCTTTGTGGTGTGTGTGTGTGTGTCCCTGTGGGGTGAGTGCATGTGTCCCTATAGGGTGGCTATGTGTGTGTGTCCCTGTGGGGGGTCTGTGTGGTGTGTGTGTCTGTGTGGTGTGTGTCTCTTTGTGGTGTGTGTGTGTCCCTGTGGGGTGAGTGCATGTGTCCCTATAGGGTGTGTATGTGTGTGTGTCCCTGTGGGGTGAGTGCATGTGTCCCTATAGGGTGGCTATGTGTGTGTGTCCCTGTGGGGGGGGTCTGTGTAGTGTGTGTGTCTCTTTGTGGTGTGTGTGTGTGGTGTGTGTGTGTGTCCCTGTGGGGTGAGTGCATGTGTCCCTATAGGGTGTGTATGTGTGTGTCTCCCTGTGGGGCGGGTCTGTGTGGTGTGTGTGTGTCTCTTTGTGGTGTGTGTGTGTGTCCCTGTGGGGTGAGTGCATGTGTCCCTATAGGGTGGCTATGTGTGTGTGTCCCTGTGGGGGGTCTGCGTGGTGTGTGTGTCTGTGTTGTGTGTGTCTCTTTGTGGTGTGTGCGTGTTTGTTCGGGTGCGTGGTGAGTATCCATGTATGTTGGGGCTGCACCTTAGCGACTATACATTTGCTGTTACTCTTTGTGTGCATGTGGTGTGTATACATGTCCCCGTGCGTGGTGAATATCCCATGTCAGGGCCCCACCTTAGTGACTATATGCTGGTATGTGCTGTTAGTCTTTGGCGCTATCATTAAGCCCCTCTCATTCACAACTGTCAACTGGTAACTGTCACTTTTTCCCCATTATGTAGATAGGGGCAAAATTGTTCGGTGAATTGGAATGCGCGGGGTTAAAATTTTGCCTCACAACATAGCCTATGATGCTCCCGGGGTCCAGACGTGTGACTGTGCAAAATTTTGTGGCTATAGCTGTCAGCTGTCGATTTTCCTCCAACACTTTTCCATTTCACTTTTTCCCCATTATGTAGATAGGGGCAAAATTGTTTGGTGAACTGGAAGGTGCAGGGTTAAAATTTTGCCTCACAACATAGCCTATGACGCTCACAGGGTCCAGACGTGTGACTGTGCAAAATTTTGTGGCTGTAGTTGCGACGGTGTAGATGCCAATCCCGGATATACATACATACACACATATATACACACACACATTCAGCTTTATATATTAGATAAAGAAATAATTAGAATAATAAAAAAGAAAATGTCTATAACTATGGCCTTTCTCACCCTAAAAATACAAGACCACAGCTATCATTTTTACTTTGGCTGGTTTTCCAAAATGGGGGGACACTACACTATTCATTTTAGATTATTTTTTTATTTGATGAAATAAAGAAGCCGAAATTATAACACCACAAGCGATGAGTGCCGTCTCATACTTTCTTATGAGTGCATCGACTTGTTTTCTGAGACTAGTGCAACACCGCTTAGCTCAGTGATGAGAAAGGGTCTGATAGTGGGCCAAGACTAGTGCCTGGGAATCTTGCTTTGGATGATATAATTTTCTAATTCCTCCCTCTAAGCTCTCTTTATTTATGCATTTCTTTTATTTATATTTCCCTCCTATCCTCCCTATTTCTTTTATTTATATCTCCCTCCTATCCTCCCTTTTAATTATATTTCCCTCTTATCTTCTGTAAACTTTAAATAAAGAGATTCATTCCATCTGTCACTCACAGTGAATGATCCAGTTAGCTCTCTGCTGTCTATGCATGAATATGTATGTCACATTCTTACACCACATCACTGCACAGGAGATCACTGGGGGGAGGGGGCTGTATTCTCCTCTCTGTGTGCAGGTATCAAAAGAGGTGAACTACAACACAGAAACTGTCACAGCACAGCAGGACATCTGCTTTACAGAAACAAATGGAGTCTAGATAAGGGAGACATGCAGTAGCTTTCTCCCTCCTTGGTGATATCAACTGAACAGACCTGTAAGTGAAACCTGACCCTGCCCTGTTAGCAAAGGGAGGACGGAGGAGAGAGCTGCTGAGAGGTAGTGCATAATTACATGACACTTTATACAGCACAGGACTAATCGTCTCTGCTTATAATGGGACAGGACCAATGCAGCAGCTATCTGCGGGGTCTGACAATGGTGATAACATGGAAACTACAAACGGTACAATAATGATTTTACATGTTTTTAAAAGGTCTGCCCATGCCTTATTTAAGGGTAATATTAGTGTAATACTAAAAAATGACTTGACAGTGTCCCTTTAATGGGCCCTCTCCACCTTAAAAATAACAGCCCATAGCTGCCCCAGAACTGCTCTTCTCACTGCTCTGGTGCGGTGGCAAACGGGGTAATAGAAGGGGTTAATGACTGAGAATTGACGACTGTCATCATGCCCTGGATTGGTGATGTTCAGGTCACTATAAAACCCCCACATTACCAATGCTATAAGAAAATAGTAAGTAAACACACATACACAGGAGTCTCAGAGCACCAGGCCTACATCTGTTACTCACCCATCTTTTAATTTTAAATTCATTTGAATGCTGTAAATGCTGGCCCAGACCCTGTCTCATGCATGGACCATGCCTGACTACTGCGCTATGACATGATTGGTACTCTGGGTCAATGGTTGCCACTTTTTCTGGCATCCGCATGCCCCTAATTTTTGGAAATGTTGAGACCAGATGTGTCCTGCTGTTGTGCATTGACAGAATTTGGCAGGGGTCGCAGAGTACCAGGCCTCCTCCGATCACTCATCCACCTTACTATTAGTTATGTTAATAGTCTAGGAAGCTAGTGGTTGTGCCACAACAGCGGGGCTTCACTGTTAAATGTTTTGAAGTGTTTTGGCAACTTTTGGGCCTCCCTAAAAACATTTTCTATGCCTTTTTGTTTTTGCCTTCCATTGAATTCAATGGAGTTTGGCAGGTTTGTCGAATTGTCCACCAAACTATCCGTTGAACACACGGAAGTTTGCCGAACCGAACCTTAATGGCCACTTTACACGCGGCAACATTTCTAGCTTATCCACAGGTAACTTACTGGCTGCAGTGAAATCATGGAGACATGGTTCTATCTTGTTGCTGTGTACAAATGGAATAATGTCTCCATGATTTCACTGCAGCCAGTAAGTTACCTGTGGATAAGCTAGAAATGTTGCCGCGTGTAAAGTGGCCATAAAAGTTTCACTCATCATTACTGTTAAGTGTAGGTTTCTTTATTACAGATTGAATTGTAGCAACTAAGCTTATCATGCTTTTAGAGTAGTCTTTAATAAAATTCTTTCCATATTTTTTTCCTGTTTATTGCAAGCAGATTGGTGAGAAGTGCACAGTTCAAGAGAATGGAGTACAATGCTTAAGCATTTCTCTTGCAATTCATAATCTTTTATGTATGTAAGCAAGAGTGGTGTGTTAAAATCCTGAGCTACTTATATCTCAGGGGTTTTTGAGTGAACTGTGTAGGTCTTAGGGCCGCTTTACACACACCAACTTCTGTGTCCAACTTCTGAACAGATCTCTGGTTGCAGTGAAATCATGGACACATTGTTCCATTTTGTGGCTGTGTACAAATGTAACAATGTGTCAATGATTTCACTGCAACCAGAGATCTGTTCAGAAGTTGGTCACAGAAGTTGGTGTGTGTAAAGTGGCCCTTAGGACCTGGAACCTTACTGACTAAGCAAATTTAAAAGGACAACAAAATATGCAAAAAATGTGTATCCACCACAAACCATCACATATATACTGAGCAGCGATAACTTGAGAGTACGTTGGTACGGCTTTACAGTAAAATAGATCAGAACAATCAGGGCACCTCTCTTTAAAGTATGCTGAGATTACGACAGCTTGGTCTTTCTCACAAATTCCCTTTGACAGAAAGAGTAAGGAAGGTGTTTGCTCAAACGACTCCTTTTCTTTCCTTACAAAGTCAAATTCTAAGGATATACAAACTGACAAAACACTGTAGTAGAGGTGTTTGTCATGTCCTATATTGGTATGGTTCGAATTTGAAATGATAGAAGAGGCAGTGGTAAATGATCTCTAGACCAAGGAAATACGTCACATGTCTATAACTGTGTGAAGACCAAAATAATCATGAACTTGTAATGTCTTCAAATTGATTGTTCAAATGTAAAAAATCAAACAAAAAGAAACAGGAAAAACAACAACTAACAACTCACCACTCACCTTTGATTTTCACTGTCCCCCAGTATTGTTCTCTGTTCCTTTACTCACTGTCACCCTGCTGAACACTAGGGCATCTTCATCAGATGTTCTGGTCTAGAGCACACCCTGTAAGGTTGTAATGTGTCGCCCGAGGCAGTGGGGTACTCAGGTGTATGGGCCCTCTGCTATGGTAGGGATGTCACTGGTGGCCTGCCCAGACCCGTGGCCCCAGAGACCAAACTTTTGAAAAAGGGGTATATGTACAGGGAAATAAAGTTTTTAATATAGTTCTCGTGACGCCACTTGCAGCTTCTGGTGATTGAGCAGCAGCACCGCTTCAGTCCTCCGGAAGGTGGTGGTATAGTGGCCTTGATGGTACAGCTCCCTGCAGGTGGAGCTAACCCCCAGGGAAGGAATGCACCGGTGATGGTAGGGGTGCTGTAATGGATGGATGTATGAGCCGGGGCCTGGCCGGATGACAGGGGCACGGGGAAGGAACTGACACACACACCGCTGGTTGCTCTTTACCTTTTTACTGGTGTTGAAGCAGGTAAATTGTCCAGAATACCACCGGGTGTTAAGGTTACACTTCTGGGTCTCCACAGCGAGTGGGTATAAGGCCTCCTCTTTACTTTTCTCGTGTGTGTGTGAAGCCCCCACCTGTGTAAAACTTGGCTGGCATCCTCTGCTCTCTCGTTCTCCTCCTGTGCTGTCGTCGGGATACCTTCTGCTGACTACCGCTGATTCTCTCCCTGCGGTGCCTGGCTCCCTGGTATGTGACTGCGTAGGAGTCCGGGAGAATGAAGTCTCCACGGTTTTCCGGTGTTGGCCACTGGGCCTGATGCACTCCAGTGGACACGGACTCCGGTGTCCGGTGGGTTGCTGGGGGGGTGAACCTAACACTGGCTCCACGGTCCCCCACTGTTCTGTCTCTTCTCCTTGCCTCATGACCCCACTCTTGGGCCTTGCAGGGCTACTGGAGACTGGTCAGGGTGACTGGCTTGGGCCTAACGCAGCACTGAACACCAGCACTTGTTTGCAGCTCTTGTAGCATCTGCACACTCACTGCCTAACTCCGCCCCCAGCACTAGTATTTATAGGGCATCCTGCCTAAGGGCAGCAGGTGGTGCTCCCCCTACTGTGCTGGGATGGAAGATGTTGTGTGTAACTGTGTACCCACTGTGGAAACCCATCCATGCTGCGGGTGAGTCTATAGTTAGCAGGGAGCCATAGTAACATACATCATAAAGTCACTCGGTGCAACCTAAGAAAGTGCTTTCATAGAGACGTCCCAGATCATATCGCAATCTCTACTCAGGTACTTTTTGATATCACTACGTGCACGGTACCTTACAAGGCACACTTTAGACCCATGATATTCAGCTCTCTCTATGACTCCAACATGTGCAGTTATGTTGTGGATGAAACTTATGGCTTTTTATGAAGATGCCTCAAATTTCAAAGCATGCATTGAGAAGAGGCATTGAGTATCCTAGGGGAGAGGTAAAGTAGCAGACGTTGTCAGAGAGTTTAGTAGTGATGTAAGAATTATTTATTTTTTTATTTTAATGCTTTGCTGGCCCTTTATGGCCAGCAGGCTGTCATTTTACTACATTTGATCAGCACAAAATACAAAAAAATCATATTCTGGAAAGTATGGATTTCTCTTGCACCTCATTGGGGGACACAGGACCATGGGTTATGCTGCTATACCTAGGAGGCTTGACACTAAGTGAATTCTGAAAGAACCAGAACAGATTGGCTCCTCCCCCACAGCATACACCCCCTGGCTGGGCCAGGCCCTGACCAGTTTAAGCTAAGTGTCTGTAGGAGGCAGATGCAGTTTACAGTCCCACAATTTCTTATAGTTTTTTATTATATATTATTATTTTTTTCTACAGAAGTTTTTAGACGAGCGATGGCCCCCTTTAAGAGGGCTGCTGTCCCAGCCATCAAAAGGCGGGACTGTGGAGTGCTACCTCCACGACTTCCCCCCTGCTCCATTGTATCTCTGAAGGTATCGTCAGACGCCGCAATATCACCTGGTGATATGCGGCGATCTAATGTGCGTGCTCACGATTTTCTAGGTTGCCTCAGATCGCCAATGGCGGCATCTCACTCCGCAATGTAGCCCTAAAGCTAAGGTGATGTGTCGCTCCGGAAATCGCCTCACCTACAGCTGAACTAATTTTACCTAATTCCATCCCAGCTTCACACGCCGCAATGTCAAAGGCAATGTGGGTGTACATGTTCAGCGCGGCGAGGACATTGGCGTACCACAGCGGTTTTACACTGCGCCCCATACACGGACAACATTGGACAACACAACAGCATTACTATTGGTCAGCCTGCTCTGGAAGGCTGGCTAGTACATGATGCCATTGTCTATCAGAGTTTGTACCAAGTACACGCTTGTGTCATCAATTGTGGCTCCTGCAACACATTTTCCAGGCGCCCAAGCATCACACAGGAGTGGTCTTGTGCAGTACAGTGGATTACACTAAAGAATGGCTATGTGTGCGTCAGTAGAGGATGGCGGTAAGATACAAACCACACTATGCACATATGTGCCTGCATTGGTCCATGCCATGGCAGAGTTGCCATGGCTGAACTGAAGTATTTGTGTGCACACATGTTTTGCGTGTATGTAATGAAGTGTACCTACATCCTGCACAAACACCATTGCATTCTCCATGTGTGTGGACACGTTCCCATGTGGCCAAACACATCATGATGGACATGTACACACAGTCACGGCATACAGTGTGGCCCAAAGGGCTGGACCTGTGTACTGGACATTAGCAGACAATGCTGCATGGACCCATCAATACCATTTTAACATGTGTGTGATGCTGAACGGACAGCTCTTCAAATATGACGCGGTGTCAGCTGACAGCCAATGGGAACACAGTAGACCACACCAATCAGTTCAGACGGAGCACGAACTCCAGCATGCTGAGGCATGCCTACAGGAAATCATAGGGAACGCTCTTTCCATCACTATCGCCCTATCACACGCCACAATATGGAAATATCGCCTTAACGATTGTGGCTGATTACTGAGCACTGTTCAGGAATCAGGAGACGGACGAGAGGCGATTTATCGCCGCGAAATTCCCCAATCACACGCCGCAACCGTGAGGCAATTTCACGGCGATTGCTCTGGGGCGACATATTGCCTTTATGATTTCCAGGCGCTATTGCGGCGTGTGATGGTACCTTGAGGGATACGCCATTTAAAAAAAAATTTTCATGGATATCAAGGGCGATGGTTTCCTTTAAAGGAGCTGATTTCCCAGCCATCAACAGAAGGGCTCCTCGTATCCCTCTCTGCACCAGGCGTAAACCCATCATCCCAGTCCTATGGGACGCTGTAGACCTCCTCAGCCTCCTATAAAAGTGGCCTGATTTGCAGGATTAAAAGCACAGCCCCCAGTCACACTGAGGTCTCGCTCAGCAGCATATTCTCCTTCGTGATGTAACACTGCTGCATACAAACAGCGCTGCTGGCAGTCATTTCATCTTGTAAGATGGTGACAGATCTCCAGGGTAAGTTGACACCAAGTGTCGGTGTAACTCCCGACGCCGGTGTCTATACAGCGGAGGGCTCCCTAACAATCCAACTTACACATTAAGCTTCCGGACCACTGCCGACCGCAGATCCTCTTCTTCACCTCAGATTCTCGGCATAAACTTAGGCCCTGGCTTCGGCTTAGTTGCGGTTCTCGCTTTTGGACCGCTCCTTTGATGAGGCAGGGTTCCTGCACATGCCCCTGATATGATGTCACATTGGGTACGAATTCGATCATCAGTTCCTGGCCCCGCCCACCGTGTATTCGGTCTTATGCATCAGGTAACACTGCTCCTGCGCTCTTTGCTGTGTATACAGTACAGCAGAGGGACATTTCTTCACCGCTGGCGTTCTGGAAGGTGGTTTTCGGGTCGGTACCAGTCTTTGGTTAAGACAGGGGTGGGGGGCGCACTGCTTATTATATGAAATCAAGGCGCGTGCTCACCGTACCAGGTGGAGCATATAGAAAAGGGAACAAGAGAAGACAAGGTACGTATGGGAGCAACACCAGTTCAAAATGTTCGCAAATAGACAAAAAACATTTTTTTGTGTGATATATACAAGAGTTTATTTATTATTAATGTGCAAAAAACCTTTTGGATAAAAACAATTAAAACTGTAAGGGCCCCCCCTATGCCCTTGTAACAGAGATAACAGTGACCATAAAATTGCAACAGTGTACAGCACTGGATGATTTATATACAGTAGAAGGACCCTGTATGATAGGCAAATTGATATGACTGTTACAATTTATAATGAAATGTGCATACATGCGTGTATAGGACCACTAGCTTAAGAAGTGTACAATATTTGTTGGTCAGGTATAATAATGAATCACGTGGTTAGCATGCAAATACCAGGACCAATATAGAGGAAAGATACAATCAATACAGTAAATGGTACTGTACCAGGGTCAGCAAAATATTATCCTGCATGATAGCATGGACCAGTGCTTTTTTTGTAAAAAAATATTTGCTGGTACGCATTTCCGAGGTGAGGAGCGGGGGAGAGGGGGAGGGGGGGGAGTTGGGCGGTCTTGGGGTGCTGTCAGGCGCCAGCGGCCGAGAATGAAGATTTCCTTTAAATAGCTCAATAAAACAAACAACTATTTTTAACAGGTGATTTCTCCAAATGCTCCAAAATGCTCTGCTCCTTTCATCCTCCATCCCCCTGGTCTTTCCATCCTCCATCCCCCTGCTCCTTCAGTCCTCCATCCCCCTCCTCCTTCCATTCTCCATCCCCCTGGTCTCTCCATCCTCCATCCCCCTGCTCTCTCATCCACCTGATTTCTCCATCCCCTGCTTCCTCCATCCTCCATCCCCCTGCTTCCTCCATCCTCCATCCCCCTGCTCTTTCCACCCTCCATCCCCCTGCTCCCTCCATTCTCCATCCCCCTGCTCCTTTCATCCTCCATCCCCCTGTTTCCTCCATCCTTGATCCCCATGATCTCTCCATCCTCCATCCCCCTCGTCTCTCAACTCTACATACCCTGCCCTGATCTCTATCCCCCCTGCATCCTTCTTCTCCCTGCACAGCCTGCTGCCCTCTGCACCCTCACAGTCACAGTCACTATACCATGGACTGCAAAGCACTCCTCCATCTTCTTTCCCGTTGGGCAAAACTCCGCCCACCCGAGTCACATGTACGTGACATCATCGCAGGTCCTGCATTTCCAGTCTCCAGTAGCTGCTCTGCTTGTGCCTCTGCTACACGGCCGCCATTCACATCTCAGATTTTCCGGTACGCCAGTCAGATTTTCCAGTACGCCGTACCGGCTCGTACTGCCGCAAAAAAAGCACTGGCATAGACAATTGATCATACGAAGCTGACGAAACTGCACCTAGGCAGCGATATGCGTGGGGTCTGGGCGCCCCCTGTCCCTCTGTTCTGATGACCAGCAACAACCGGCTCCTGCCTTAATCCCTCATGGTGACCCCCTGACTGGTTTGTTATTTTGACTACGCCAGCCTTTACTTATTTGCTATCTGTGCACATGCATTTTATTGATACTGGGCTACACTCACTGACATTGAGGCTGCAACAGCACTATGTAACTTATACTGATACATACTGCACGGGCTACAGAAATGTCAGCCTGTAGGTGGGTTTCTACTTGATCATATACACCTGTGTCAGCACATTATTTCCTGACATAAACAAAAATATTGTCTTGATGGAAACACCTAACCAACCTAACATCTCATAGGTTAACGGTGTAACCCAGCCACCACCCAGTTCATTTTACTTTTCTGTGCATTACTCTGTACTGAGACCCACTATAGCATACTTTGGTCCACCATAGTCTATTTGGGTTGCTATTATAAGGGTATGAGTGTGTATCTATGATCAATTGTCTATGCTATCATGCGGGATAATATTTTGCTGACCCTCGTACACTACCATTTACTGTATTGATTATATCTTTCCCCTATATTGGGCCTGGTATTTGCACGCTAACCACGTGATTCATTATTATACCTGACCAACAAATATTGTACACTCCTTAAGCTAGCGGTCCTATACACACACGTATGCACTTTTCATTGTAAATTGTAACAGTCATATCAATTTGCCTATCCTAGGGGGTCCTTCTGCTGTATATATATCATCCAGTGCCGAATACTGTTGCAATTTTATGGTCACTGTTATCTGTTACAAGGGCATAGGGGGCCCTTAGGGCCCCTTTACACGCCACCACTGCAAGGTAGCAACTGCCTGGTATTGGGGATACATGTGCCTGTTGCCATGAAATTGCTACGAAATGGCGGCGTGTAAATAGGGAAATTCCTGCTGGTGTCCTGCAGTTGACTCAGATACCTGTTGCTGAGCCGTGCTCAAAACCCGAATGCAACACAAAGGCACAATTGCCATGGTAGTGGCGTGTAAACGGGGCACAGGGATGATGTTGCGTCGCCTAGTGATTTCACAGGGGCGTGGCACAGTGTCATGGATACCACGCCCCATCAGTGATGATTGGTGGGGGCTACTGTGTAACCATTGGCTGTCCCTTCACAGGGCGCCATATTTAAAGAGCTGTCCATTCACACTCCACAATTGCAGGGCGTCATGTATTAGCCAATCTTCCTGTGCAGGCTGGCCATTCATGACGCTATTGCGTTGTCCAATCAGCATATTAGCGTCACTGAATACACACCTCTGTCACGCCTATGTACTTGCGGCGCGAAAGATGTATGCCCATACTACTTTGTGGTAGCGGCGTGTGATGCAGCCAAGGTATTCCACAGGAAGTTATCCGCAGGTATTGTCGGAACTTCCGGGGAACAAACATACCTTCAGTTGACAATGGCGGCGTGTACATGCTGCATCAGCGATCGGTATCCACTGTCAAAAACGTGCGTGTGCACGTGCGGTGGATACCTGTGGTTAGTCACAGTGGCGGCGTGTAAAGGTACCTTTACAGTTTTCATTGTTTTTATCCAAAAGGTTTTTTGCACATGAATGATAAATAAACTCTTCTATATATCACACAAAAATTTTTTTTTGTCTATTTATCGATATTTTGAACTGGTGTTGCTCCCATACATACCTTGTCTTCTCTTGTTCCGTTTTCTATAGGTACTAGTCTTTTGGGCACAGGACAATCGGACTGCTGAAGGGGGGTCTCCTCTTTTCTGGTAAGAGTAGACCCCTAAGCTGCAGGACTCTAGAGCCATACAGATCTCTTAGGCATAGCAGAAAAAGTCCTCACCTGCAGCAATTCTGTTAAAGCACTGGAATACAACCTGCTTAAGTTGATCCTAGCAGGAGTGCCACTATCTTTTTTAACATGTAAACCTCTAAATTATGTGTCACCTTTCACCTGGCCCTTCCGAGCGGCCGCACCACACCTCACTGCCAAGCCTGCGTCCCCACAGAAGCTCAGGAGCCCTCTGCCAATGCGGAGCAACTAGTGCTCCGAGCCCGCCGGACTGGGCACTATTCCTCACCCAATCCTTGGAAAAGCTGTCTAACTCCCTGGTCCAACCCGTCCCCTGGCCACGTCTTTCCAGGATGGTGCACAGGCACAGGATCCTATTTGGGAGCCCACAACTGTCGAGGATAGGCGACATCCATCTACGGCAGAGGCAACTAAGAAAAGATCTCACAAAAACGTCTCACCCATTTCTTCCCATGGCTCTCACGCCTCTCCCTCACGGAATTCGAGACCGGGCTTCCCTACTATGGCCGAACCTCATATTCGAGACTCAGAATCAGATATGGATGACCTTTTTAATCTAGAATACCCTGAGACTCAGGCCATGATCGATTATCTGGTGTCAGCAGATAACCAAACACTTAATAAGATAGATGACCTTATAACCACGACTACAGACCATTCTGTCTCATTTAAAAGGGCAAAATGCCAGCAAAAATTTTTGCTGACCATCCCGAGTTCCAGGATATTTTGTAAAAAACAATGGGAAAGACCGGATAAAAGGTTTCACAAACCCATTGAGGCTCGTTACACTTTTTCCCTAGCCCTCACTAAAGATTAGGCAGATTTGTCGCCGGTCGACCCCCCAGTCTCCCGTCTAGTTACAAAGACTATATTGTCCTTGCCGGATGGGTCCTCAGGCAGGTCGAGCATTTAGCACGGTCAGCCTTGAAGCAGCGGGATCTATCGCCTTCGTTTGCCTTGGTCTGGGTGGCCAAGGCAATAGTAGTTTGGGCAGAAATTTTACAAAAATCCCTCAAACATTTAGACCCAGAGTTGGTGGATCTGACATCTCAAATCATTATGGCCAGAGATTACTTAATCCATGCTTCTCTGGACTAGGCCACTTGTGCTGCCCTCACAGCTTCTAATGCGATCGCCCTTTGGCTCAGGCAATGGCGAGCGGATTCAGGGTCGAAAAAGTGCTTAACCAACCTTCCTTATCAAAGTGGGCGACTTTTCGTCGAACGATTAAATAAACTCATTTTGTACGCGACTGGTGGAAAAATTACATCTCCTCCCCAGCACAAACCGATATTCCCTTCTTTTAAAAGACTACAACCATGTTTGCGGTCCTTTCAGTCTTCATTCGGCTGGACATCCTCTCGAGCGCCTACATCCGCAAGCCATTCTCCGCGTACAGAGAGGAGCAAGCGGTCATCTTACAAGTAGAATCAAAAGTGGCAAAATAGGCCAAAGCAATCTAGATCCAAAGGGTCCAGATCCAATCTCTTCTCCTCATTGTGACTCGCACTTATTCCCGGAAGACACTCCCACCGTCGGCAGTCGTCTATGCTTATTTCATTGCGTATGGCAATCCTCAGGGGCGTATCTGGGGGGGTGCAGCCGGATCTTTTGCCCCGGGCGCAACTCAGCGGAGGGCGCCGGCGGCACCCCCCCTTGCTACACACATCACAGGGGCTGATATTCACAGTTTAGCGCATTATGGTGAATAACGTTGTTCTTTCTCCTAACCATTGGCTCTTAATAACGAAATGACTGAAGGGTACGCCCCCTGAAAGGAAGCGCTTGACTCGGGTGTGCAAAAATGGTGTCACTTCCGCTACCGCGCCAATCGGGGGCCGCGGGGCCACTGGGAGACTTGGTGGCAGCGGGTCCAATGCGGGGTGACCGCAGGAGACCCCGGAAACTGAGTCACTGGCGGCGGCACCTCATTAACATAATGTCCAGTGTGTGATCGGAAGACGGAGGAGAGACGGCCTGGACGGGATGGGGGACAGCAGGGGTGAGTGTCCGAGGAGTCGGGGGAGGAGGAGGGGGAAGGGGGGGGCAGCAGGAGTGAGGGACCAAGGAGCCAGGGTAGGAGAAGGGGTGGCAGCAGGGGTGAGTGACCGAGGAGCCGGGGTTGAAGGAGGGGGACAGCAAGGGTGAGTGACCGAGGAAAGCTGACAGCACCAAACCCCATCACCCCCCCCCCAGTCCTCAACGAAGGCTGCAGGGGCGGCGGCAGGGCTGACAGCTGACAGCACCTCCCCGGTCCTCACCTACCTTGGGGGGGGCGCCAAAATAGATCTTTGCCCCGGGCGCCATCAAACCTAGTTACACCACTAGCAATCCTTCACCGATGACAGATGGGTCAAAGATCTTATGTCTTACGGTTACTACATAAAATGTATAGCCAGCCCACCAAACTGTTTCTTTCCCTCCAATCCATCAAAGTCACCGATACGATCTCGCGATTTTTTTCCACGCAATGTCCTCGCTTTGGCTCGCTGGGGTATTTTGTTGTTCCCAAGAGGGACGTGTCAGTATGTCCCATCCTGGACCTAAAACATCTAAACAGATATGTCTCTGTCCATTGTTTCAGGATGGAGTCCCTGCATTCTGACATCACATCTATGGAAGAAGGCGAGTTTCTCGCCTCCATCGACATAAGGGATGCGTATCTTCACATCCCGATAGCTCAGACGCATTGTTTTCTACAATTTACTGTCCACGTGGAGCACTTCCAATTCTTTGCTTTACCCTTCGGTCTCGCCATGGCACCAAAAGTATTCACGAAGGTCATGGCTGCTGCCATGACCATCCTTCATTCCAGAGGAATTGTTGTCATGCCCTATCTGGACGACCTCCTCGTCAAAGGCCACTCCTTCACAGCCTGTGAGGAGAGTGTCCAAATAACCATGGACACTCTTTCGCGTCTGGATTGATTAGTCAATCTCGAAAAATCCTCTCTGATTCCTGCCCAGTTTATCACCTTACTGGGCATGGTCTTTAACACATCTCGAGGGTTAGGCACCCTTCTTCGAGACAAAGTGCAAGAACTATGTTGGGGAATACGCACTAATACTCCCTGCACTCCATCCGTTATGGGATGAGGGTTCTCGACAAAATGGTGGCTGCAATAGAAGCAGTCCCATTCCTTCAATTCCACCTTTGCCTGCTATAGATGGCCCTGCTGACGACCTGGGACATGAGTCCCTTCTCACTTGAAAGAGTATTCTCCCTGTCTCCTTCGGTCCAGAGGTCACTACGATGGTGGATGTGCCCGACGACTTTTTCCAAGGGCCGATCCTTCCTTCCAGTCAATTGGGAAGTCCTCAGCACTGATGTCAGTCTCCTGGGTTGGGGGGCAGTTTATCATCATCATACTGCCCAGGGTTGCTGGTCCAAACAAGAGTCAATGCTTTCAATCAACTTGCTGGAGATACGGACCATAGCCCTACCTCTAAGTTGTTTTCACAGCCTCTTGGTGGGTCGTCACATCCATGTCCAATGAGACAATGTGATGGCTGTGGCCTACATCAATCACCATGGTGGCACCCGCAGAAGAAGGGCTCTCGGCGAGGTAGACAGCATTCTCACCTGGGCTGAGTCGACCGGGTTCATCATCTCGGCAGTGCATATCCCAGAAGTGGACAATTGGGTGGCAGAATTTCTCAGTCGCCAGGGCTTTGCTGCAGGAGAATGGTCCTTGCACCCGGAAGTGTTTCAACAGATTTGTCGCCACTGGGGGACACCGGACGTGGACCTCATGGCTTCTTGAATAAATGCCAAGGTCCCGGTGTTCATGGCCCGCTCTCACGATCCAACTTTAATCAGAGCGGACGCACTGCTGCAATCATGGCGCCGGTTCCATCTCCTGTACATTTTTCCTCCATTACCCTTAATTCCAAGGGTACTAAGTAAAATCAAATCAGAACAAGTCCCGATCGTCCTCATAGATCCAGATTGGCCCAGACGGCCCAGACGCGGACCTAGTTCAGCTAGTAGCCAGGATTCGAGGGCTCTGAATTTGACGGCGTGGCCGTTGAGACCTGGGTGCTGACTCAGGCTGGTTTTTCACCTGATGTCATTGGTACCATGATTAGAGCTCGAAAACCAGCTTCTGCACTTATCTACTATCGTACGTGGTAGATTTTCTTTTCATGGTGCAAAGACCGCGGTCATCCCCCTCTTACTTTTTCAGCCCCGGTGATCCTCAGTTTTCTGCAGTCAGGACTGGACTCTGGGTTGGCCCTTAGTTCCCTGAAAGGCCAGATTTCAGCTCTTTCAGTCCTTTACCAAAGCAAACTTGCGACACGTCTACAAGTTAGAACCTTTATTCAAGGGGTGTCTTGGTTGCTTCCCCCTTACCGAAGACTGTTAGAGCCCTGGGACCTTAACTTGGTCATGGATGCACTCCAGAGATCGCCTTTTGAGCCTCTGAAAGAGGTGTCTCTCACTCTCCTGCCCTGGAAGGTGGTCTTCCTTGTGGCAATCACATCCATCCGTCATGTTTCCAAATTGGCGGCACTCTCGTGCTGAGAGCCCTTCCTTTCTTTTCATTAACCTCCCTGGCGGTATTCCCGAGCGTGACTCGGGGTTAATTTTCGCTGCCAGAAGCGGTAACCCCGAGTCACGCTCGGGGCAAATTGCAGAGCGGGCGCAGCGGAGCTTCTTACCATCTCCCCGGTGATCCAGCGATGTCCCTGCTGTGATCGCCGGCGAGAGCCGATGCGAGCCCCTTCTCACTTCCTGGTCTCTGTGAGCCGCAGGGGCTAATGGGAGGCGGAACTGGGCGGGAGATTTAAATGTAAATGTACAAAAAAAGTCTAAAAGTGACAGTACACAAATAAAGTCAGGTGATACAGTGTAATCCTGTCAGATTACACTGTATCACCTCAGATTTGACATTTGCTCATCCTACACTGTCATCACTGTCCTGCCTACAATACATAACACAAAATTTCCATGCAAAAAAATGGTACCGCTTTTAGCATAAAATTCCAGACAAAATCATACCGCCAGGGAGGTTAAGAAAAGTTGGTACTGCATCCAGTTCCCTTTTTTCTTCCAAAGGTGGTCTCCTCCTTCCACCTCAACGAAGGTATCATCCTTTCATCTTTCTGTCTGGCTCCGGTGAACCGAGTAGAGAGGGCTCTGCATACCCTGGATCTAGTAAGAGCCCTTAGATACTACGTTTCAAGAACAGCCCCCTTCCATAAGATGGACAATCTTTTTGTCCTTCCAGAAGGTCACAGAAAGGGCATGGCAGTGTTTAAAGCCACCTTGGCTAGGTGGATACATTCAACCATCCAAAAAGCGTATCGGCTGCGGAATGTACCCATTCAAAGTGGTCTAAAAGCATACTCCACTTGTGCGGTGGGAGCATCTTAGGCTATTCGGCACCAGGCATCGGCGGAACAAGAGTGTAAGGCGGCTACCTGGTGCAGGCTACATACTTTTGTCAAAAACTATAAGGTTCATACTCAGGCTTCTGCGGACGCAAGCCTTGGCAGACATGTGCTACTGATGGCTGTGGCGCATCTCTCCACGCAAGAGTTTTCTTTTTCATGTGCAGGGGCGTCTCTTTCCTTGGGTTTTATTTTCCCACCAAGGGACTGCTTTAGGACATCCCATGGTCCTGTGTCCACAATGAGGAGCAAGAGAAAAAGGTATTTTTGTGTACTCACTGTAAAATCATTTTCTCTGAGCCATCATTGGGGGATACAGACCCCACCCTGTTGCCCATTCTGGGCATTGTTTTTTTCTATTTCTTTATTTCTGAGTTTGGCAAGTTAACTTTGGTTGTACTCCATTGTTTATACCTATTCTCCTACTGCTTGGTCACTAAGCTGGTCGGGGCCTGGCCCAGTCAGGGGGTATATGCTGTGGGGAGGAGACAATCTGTTCTGTTTCTTTCCAAATTCACTTAGTGTCAAGCCTCCTAGGTATAGCAGCATAACCTATGGTCCTGTGTCCCCCAATGATGGCTCAGAGAAAAGGATTTTATGGTGAGTACACAAAAATCCTTTTTTTGTCAAATTCTTTTAAAATATGATTGCACCTGAAGAACTTCGTCCAACTCTAGTTGTCATGCTAAGTGCTAGCATTTCATTGCATCCATTAAATTACTTACATTCTATTAAAGTTAATGTGGTTTTGGCATTACTTAAAGAGTATCAACATTCCTGACCAATATGATAAAGAAGCTAAGAGACTTGAGAAACTGTAAGATAATATTGGTTAACCTGCGTTGGAGTAGTTGCTTTTTTGTATGTCTTTACACTCTATTTTGACTGCTTTCAGCTAATTATGTAGTTTTTTACTACTGTAGAGCCTTTCTTGACATAACAGCAGAAAGTTATTGTGTAAAAAATTGCTGAATCTCAAGGCCATATTGATTGTTACATATTGAACTCTTGAGGCTTGTTTACATAGGACTATATATAGAAAATTAAATTAATTTAGATTTCTTTGCTTTTCCACATTATGAAATTAGCTATGTGACTTTTCTAGATAAGCATCTGTCTGTGTGGACACCCATATGAAGAGAGATGTTATAGAATAAGCTATGATTTAACCCATGTCATCTTGTGGTCTGAAGAATTTGTCATCCGGTTGCTGCCCATGGAAAATCTTGAGAAGGGTACCCACTCCTGCCAAATGAGTCTGTAAAGAGATCCTCGAGGCTGCAAAACAACATGCCCTGGTGACTAAAGAATATAGCCCCTGCTAATTATAATCACTAATGAGCGAGTATTAAAATGTTTTTATGCACTTTCACAGGATGCTTTTAGGAGGCAAAAGAAGTGGGAGATTAGTGATGGGATGCTGCAGGGACATGTTTTGCAAGCTTAGGAGGCATTCTGGAGGTGATAGGATCCCTTTAAACATCCATTAACTTTCTTTTCTGATCAGATTTTTTAATCTATCTTCCCCTGACTCTCTGATATGATCAATGATGGTCATTCTCATCTTTCCTGGATCTTTACTGAGACTCCCTGCATAATGTCGTGACACACTATGGGGTTGGTAGCCTGAACGTATGTTTTGTCGATGTTTGTTTAGTCGCGCATGTGCCGTTTGTATAGTTCTTTCCACATATTGGAGCCTGCAAGGGCATTCCAAGACGTAAATTATATATGTGGACCGACACGTAACCCTATGTTTAATCTGGAAGATTTCATTGGTGGTATTTGAACGAAAATTCTTTTCTCCATTTTGGATTACCTCACAGTACTTGCATTTTGGTACCTTACAAGCATAGCACCCCCACGTAACAGTATCATTAACCTCTGAAGTTGGGCTTTTTTGCCCCACCCTACTGGGTGCCACCAAATTTTTTAAACTTGTGTTTCTCCGATATATTATCTTGGGTCTGTCAGGAATTACTGAAGACAACAAAGGGTCACCTTTCAAGATAAACCAATGTTGTTCCAGCAATTTCCTTATGACGGACCTGGGCTGACAATATGTAGTGACCAGACTCCATTTGTTGTTCTCAAATTTTCCAGCATGTGTTGATTTCTTTTCTGCCATTTTTTCTATGCAGAAATCCTGCGTGAGATTGACAGTTTTCTTAAAAGCCTCTTTCAACAGATTTTTTGGATATCCCTTATCCACAAATTTTTTTTTAAGTATCCTGCCCTCAATTAAAAAATCCTGGTCGGAGGTGCAGTTCTTTCTTATTCTCCAATGTTGGCCGTAGGGCACAGTTTTTAACCACCCGGGGAGGTGCCCACTGTCAAACCTCAAATAGCTATTCACATCAACTAGTTTGAAGTGAGATGCAGTGGACACCATCCCCAGGCCATCAAGATGTACCCACAGGTCCAAATACTGGATAGAAGTTGTGGAAAAATTAGCCGTGAAACAGATTCCCCAATTATTCCAATTCAATCCATTGGCGAACATTTTTGCCTCTTCAATCGAACCCCTCCAGAGGATAAATAAATCATCTATAAACCTCTGATAGAAGGCTACCCCCTTTCTTTCAGTGTCTGGCTGTGCAATGAGGACAGATTCCACCGCACCCATGAAGAGATTGGCGTAACTTGGTGCGAATTTCCCCATTGCACAGCCCTTTATCTGTCTGTAAAGATCCCCTTCAAAACAGAACACATTATTATTCAGGATGAAGTCTATCGATCTCAATAAAAAATGTAAAGAGATCCCTGCAGTTATCTAAGGTACCCCTTAGCAAAGTTGGGAGACAGCATCTGTTTTACGCAATGTGTGACCCATACAATTTGATTGATCCTTGTCTAGTAGCTTGTATATCTGTTCAGTATCTTTAGTACAGGGCTCATCAAGATGTCTTTATTTAACTGGTATACATTATTCTCCCTATCAGAACCTGCAGATCCCCAATTCCTCATGATACAAATTATTATAAAAAAATTGCTGTCACTTAAAGCCCCACTGTAACTAAACTGGGGCAGGTGGTTTGACATATGAAGAAGAAGGTATTATATGCAAAACTAGGGGATTTATAACAATCAAGCAATAGAAACTACTACTATAATCTAGTAGTAGGCTACATTGGTAATGTTTTCCTTCTTGTGTTCAAGGCTTGCCTAAAAGCAAACAGAGAAAGGAATGGGATCATGAAAAAGTAGAGGAGAAAATAAGAAGCATATGGCAAAAAATATCAAATACAGGGGGTGAAATAAGTATTGAACACGTAACCAATTTTCTAAGTAAATATATTTCTAAAGGTGATATTGATATGAATTTCTCACCAGACATTGATAACAACCCATCCAATCCACATAGTCAAAGAAATCAAATCATAACTGTCCATTAGTTGTAAAATAATAAGAAATAACACAGGGAAAAAGTAATAAACATGTTTACAGTAATGTATTTAATACTCCACAAACAAGCCTTGTTGGTGATGACAGCTTCAAGAAACTAGTTGCAAGTATTGGATGGAGAATCTAGTTGCATGTATTGCTCAGGTGTGATTTTGGACCATTTTTCCACACAAACACTCATTAAATCCAGAAGTTTTCCTGGGCTACTTGTATGAACGCTGAGCTTTAATTCCTTCCATAATTTTTCTATTGGATTCAGGTCACGTGATTTCTGGGCAATTCCAGCAGCTGTATATTCGTTCTCTGACAATAATTGCGAGTTTCCTTGGCTGTACATTTGGGATCATTGTCTTGCTAAAATGACCACCCTGTTTCATCTTTATCATCCTTATAGATGGCAGCAGATTTTTATTAAGAATGTCTTGGTACATTTGTCCATTCATCCTTTCTTCAATTATATGATGTTTTCCAGTGCCATATACACTAGCCCCAGATGATGGTATTACTTCCAAACTTTACTGTTAGTATGGTGTTTTTTTGGAGTGATATACAGTGGTTTTTGGTCTCTAGACATGGGGCATATTAGACCACATGCACAGGTTGAGTGTTTGATGAATTTTTTACCTCAGGATTTGTAGCCAAAACCAGGAATGGATGATTAAATACATAAGTGGTGCAAGTGTTTCTATTAGACTTTTCCTGATTGTTTCACTCCTGGTTTTGTCTACAAATCCTGAGGTAAAAAACTCATCAAATACTCAGTGTGTGCATGTGGCCTTATGGTATCCAAAAAGTTCAAATTTGGTCACATCTCACCAGATTATAATCTCTCAGCATTTTACAGACTTGTATAAATGTTGTTGAGCAAACTTTAAACATTCTTTTTAATAAGCAATGGAGTCTTGCATTGAAATGAGTCGGTCAACAGGGTAGGGGATATTTGGATACCAGGACAGGTTGGTCGGTTCCCGGTTCCGTGACCTGGACCCTCAATGGTGAGGATAGTGGGGGATGATGGTACCTGGTAACGTGGATACCAGCGCTGCGGCCGGCCGCTGAGGTGATGGAGGTGCAGCTCAGAGTAGTACAGCTCCCCACAGGTGGAGCTTTACCTCAGGGCAGCGGGGGTGGATGAGGGGAGTAGTAGTCCTCACCGGTTTGATGCTGTGGGAGCCCTCTGGGCGGCAGAGAAAAGGAGTACAGACACCAGATCAGCTCAAAAAGTTCTTTACTGGTACCGGACAGATGATGGAGTACACAGTACAGTCTGGTTTATGAGGGACATAGCCACAGATTTTGAGGTGTCTTTGCAGAGTCTGTCGGTGGTCCCTTTTGTAATAGCTTTCTGGGACTGGGTTCCTCTTTAACTCTCTTTAACCACATTGAAGCGAGTCCCCTGGTCTATTACTGTTAGGTACAGTCAGTTCCTTACCGGTACGGATGGAAGAGACAGCCAGATAATCCTGCCGTCACCGGAATTTGGTCCTTTCCCTAAAGTGTCCTGGACCCAATTTGGAACTGAGGTAGGGATTCAGTCTGTGGCGCTATGGCTCCCTTATGTCGGTCCCACAGCTTGTCGGTTTGCAGTCAGGGATAGACCGACTGACTGCCTTGGATCCAGTATGCCGGTGTCGCCCCCACTCCCCAGTCAGCTCCAACCGGTCCTGGTTTGTCTCCAAAGAGGTGCCCTCCTGTCACGGACGCAGTCTCCTGACGTCCATCCTCCTGCTGACTCACTCGCTGACTTACTAACTGTCACTCTAAGTCTCCCGCTCTACTCTAGGATCCACCCCCTTGGACCTACTGAATATACGGTCCCCTATTCTAAGGTGGCCTAGTGTATGGGTGCTTATGACAGACTCTGTAAGAATCCCATATACATGACTACGGAGGCACTACATCTTCTGTTTGGGGTGCAGTACCTCCCTTTGGCGCCTTCCCATAGAGGCGCCACAGTAAGGCTGGCTTCACACCATGTTTATTGGCATCCTGTTCTGCCCGTTTTGAAAAGGACAGAACAGGATCCTTTTTTGCTTCCCATACATCCTCATGGTGCCGGATTGGTCATATATGGCCATCCATTTTAGTGATTTCAGTCCAGGATTAGTTTTTGTTGTATTTTTTACTATCCTCCAAATCAGAGACTGCACTGTTTTTGGGCACACCGGACAAAACTGGACAGAAACGAATCTAGCGGTGGTCGGATCACTTAACATTGGAGTCTATGGCGCCGGATCCGGGGTTAAAAGGATTGTTTCTTGGATCCGGTTTTAGTCACTGCGCATGCTCTGAACAACTGCAGTGATCCTGCCAGCTCAAATTCTGGTCTGGATCTCTCTCTCTCTGTCTCTCAGGACTGACATTATCATTATCTCGTATGGCTGCAGATCCCCATCTTATTTTCTATGGGGAAAACAGATCCTGTAAAAAACTGAATCCGGAGGCATAATTGCCATCTGTTTCCACACATCCCTACCCGTCTTTCTGGTCCTGCAAATTACAGGATCCAGACAGACAGGCAAAAACTGTGATGTGAACCCAGCCTAAGTTTGCATACAGATCATGGAGGTTGAGTGCAATACTGATTATTTTCTTTGAAACAATTGTACCTGCTGATTAGATGGTTCATTTCTATTGAATAACTCTTCAGATAATACTTTTTACTCCTCTGTCTGAAAATGTCCAGGGAGCACCTGGTCATGGCTAGTTTATGGTGAAATTATGTTCTTTTCACTTCCGGATTATGGCTTCAACAGTTCTCACTGGTACCTTCAATAGATTAGAAGATCTTCTGTATCCAATGCCATCAGTATGTTTTGCAACAATAAAGTTGCAAAGGTCTTCAGACAGCTCACTTATTTTACCTATCATGAGATGTTTCTTGTGTTGTTTCTTGGTAATGAGACACTTTTTATAGGCCGTCAGTTGAACCAACCAATATTATTTTTCACTAAGTGTCAGGATTCATTTCTAATTACAAGATAGATTTGAGCTGATCTCATGATTTTCCATGGCTTTTTCCACCTTTTCTTCTTCATGTGTACAATACTTTTTCTTTGTGTCACTTTTCGTTATTACTAACTTAATGAATGCATATCAGTGGTTTGATTTCTTTGCCTATGCAGATTGTGTGGATTTGATAGGTTGCTACCAACATCTATTGAGAAAAGTATGTCACTAGCACCCTTAGAAATATATTTATTTAGATAATTAGAGATGTGTCCAATACTTATTTCACCCACTGTATGTAGAATAGGATGAAATTAAGAATGGGTATTGTATTTCACATTGAGTTTTTTGTAGATGGCTCCAGGTACTACTATGAGAGGTGTTTACACATATGGTATGTAGTGACCACTTTGGTAGACCTGTTAATTTAGAGACTACATCTGCTCTTGTGTTTTGCATAAGAGGCAGAGTGGAAGGTAGGACAAAAAACATCTACATCTTTCCAGGTATGCTTTGCATGGAGGCAATACACCTACAAATACTGGAATTTTGTTGAGTCCTTAGGAAGGCCTATGTGCAATCCTAAACATATCAGGCAGATTTTTAGAGCTCTGGAGCCACTTAAGATGTTGGCTATTATTAAAGTAGGGCTCAGTTAAATCAAAAGCTGCCATCATGCTGCTTCTAGTGAACTACATATGTAGGGTGAAATAGAATTTACTCATGGACTTTGAGCTATTCAATAAGCTACAGAAACAGTCCTCAGACAAGGAAAAAACAATAGAAGCATAATGGAGTAACATTTTGCGTGATTTTATTCTCTTAGGTATTTGTTCTCTATGATGACCAATTTGATGCATGATCTGCCAGACTGAGCAAAAGAGGCCATGGTGTGTACAGGGAAGTAAAGTAGTTAGCCAAAATAGAGCTGCTACAGCATACATTTTTGCCTATAGTTTCTGTGCCTCCTATAACCTGAGCAATATTGTTAAGGTCCAAAAAGGCCATAGTACCAGTTCCATTGATAAGAAATTAAATTCATACCATTAAAGATAGGTACAAATGAGCATGTCCAAGTCTATGTGAATCTCTTTTTAGAATTCACTAAAGCAGTATACAGGAAGCTGATGTTGGAAATGGTATGTTGAGAGCTAAGGTGTTTTCACACTGGTGTTTTTGAAAAAATGCGGCAGATCCAGTCAAAAAACCGTATCTGCCGCATTTTCTGCCTATCGGCTGCACTTGCGGCACAGTTGCGGCAAGCCCCATGTATTGTCTATGGGGCTTGTGGTAAGTGTGCGGCATGGGCGGCAAATGCGGTTTTGTCAGTTGCGGCAGAGAAAAAAAAAACGCGGTCAGTGGCGTTTTTTTCCGCGGCCGCATCTGCCGCAACTGCCGAAGCCACACTTGCCGCGTCTGCCACACATTTACTGCAAGTCCCATAGACAATGCATGGCGCTTGCCACAACTGTGTCGCAAGTGCAGCCGTTAGGCGGAAAATGTGGCAGATGCGTTTTTTTTTACCAAATCTTTAAAAAAATGCCAATGTGAAAGGGGCCTTACGAAGGTAATATAAAAATGACAGGTTAACACATGTCATAAAAGAATTATTGAGAAAAATGTTAGAGGGATTAGAAAATACGCCAGGGATTGCATATCTCATACCATCCTCAAACAGTGGGAAGGTTGAGAGACAGAATGAGACAATAATGATTTCAAAAGATGATTTTGTAAAATGAATACTCTGGACCGAATATTTTCCAGTAGTTCTATGCTCAGAACCACTTCCAATTGATAGACTGGATGCTCTGTAGGAGATTTTTTAGGCATACTACTAATAGAGGTTACTTCTCTAAACAGTTTTAACACCTGCAAGGGAGCCTACAGGATATGTCCATGCATGATGCTCAAACAGACTGTCATAAATTCAGCCTCATTTTTTTTTCTTTCATACCAGAAGAACAACTACAGAGCTGTTAATAATTGAAACCCAGAGACATGATGGTTGTGAGGAGGAAAAGTCTGGAGCGTAGGTTTGAAGGACCTTTCCTAAGTCTAATTAACCACACTAACCGATGTTAAACTAGACATCTCCTTGGATACATATCTCTCATCATGCAAACAAGCAGCAATCTGATCTCAAGGTGATGTTTATGAGGACAACCATATAGACCCCTTCAGTGAACGACCTGTTTCTGGATTGTTCCACCATGGCCATAAGTGCCAAGAGATTCAACATCCTAGAATCACCATAACTATCTATTATAGAAAAGAAGCCATTTCAGAATACCCATTGAATTGCAGTGACAACCTTGGTTCACGTGAGTTGACCAAAAGTAGCCTACTGGAAAGGTCTAATAAAAAAACAAAAGAGAAGAAATGTGATACTGGTCTCTATTTAGAATATCCTTATACTTCACGTAATATGCTTTCAGTTTATAATTATTATTAAATTTGCTATGTGATTTCTTTGGTAACTAAACTTGTATAATTCATTTATGTTTATGGAACTACTTATATTTCCATGTAAGGGAACTTTCACACTAGCGTTTTTTTTAAATTACCGCATAAGGGTGCACTTGCGGCACAGTTGCGGCACAGTTGCGGCAAGCCCCATACAAAGTATATGCAGGCTTGCGGCAGGTGCGGCAAGTGCAGTTTTGCGCCTGACCGCAGTTCTTTTCGCGGCCACACCTGCCGCAAGTGCCAAAACTGCACTTGCCGCACCTGTCGCAAGCCCGCATATATGTATGGGGCTTGCCGCAACTGTGCCGCAACTGTGCTGCAAGTGCACCCGCTATGCGGTAATCGCAGCAGATGCGTTTTTTCACTGCATCTGCTGCGATTTCAAAAAAACGCTGATGTGAAAGCAGCCTAACTCTTTCGTTCATGTTCTTTGCAGTAGCAAATCACTCCCTATTTAAAAGAAAGTGACAGCTGTAATTTAAGGAGGTGACCTTATCACTTGTAAACCTCTTAAGGTACCTTTCCACGCGGCAACTTTTCTAGGAATTTCACTGGCAACTTATTGGTTGCAGTGAAATCATGGAGACATTGTTTCATTTGTACACAGCAACAAGATAGAACAATGTGTCCATGATTTCACTGCAACCAGTAAGTTGCCAGTGAAATTCCTAGAAAAGTTAAAGGTACCCTAACTGTTGCAATGGTGATATAGTTCATTATTAAGACTTACAACTTTTTGTTGTTAGCTAAATATAAATATTTTAAATCCTATGAATTATACAAATCAGTGGGCATTAATTATGTCTCTAAGGTATTCATTTTCATACTTTAGTATTCTGAGTTAATCTTTCTGAATCATTCAACTGCTACAGAAATAATGCGACCTTCCATTCCATGCAAATAGGTAACTAATAAAGTACTTTTGTCACCATGGAAAGCAGAGCCATCTCTATAAAAACGTCAATGAAAATGTTTCTTACCAGCATTTATTCCGCATATTTGGCTTTGCAATAAATCTCTAAATCACTGAAATAAAAATACATGGAAAGACACAGCCTCAAGCACATGGATCAATGAAGACAATATATGAATCATAGAAAGATGCTTTATAAATGTGAAATTATTATTAATTAGATTAGATGTTACCTATGATGAATAGCCCCTTTAAATTAGCATTTTTACATGATTTATTATACTTTAAATATTGTTTATACTTGTATTTATTGTCCAACATTCAGGTGCATCTCGATGAATTAAAATATCATCAAAAAGTTAATTTTTTTCAGTAATTCAATACAAAAAGTGAAACACATGTATTGCATAGCGTCATTACAAACAGTGATCTATTTCAAGTGTTTATTTATGTTAATGTTGATGATTTAAGAAAACTAAAGTAGGGAGGATGATGGGTAAAAACTGTGCTGCCATATTCCACGATACATCAAAGGTGAATATAATATTAATTTATCAGTCAACACATTTCAGGGCTCCTTGAAATGCCCTGAAACATGGCAATATGATAATGATTGTCCTGAGGAAGGGGCCAGGAGCCTTGAAATGCATTGAATAATAAATCAATTTTATATTCACCTTTGATGCCTCGTGGAATTAGGCAGCATAGTTTTTAACTCTTCATTCTCCCTATTCTATGTGCACCATGCTAGGGACTGCAGCAGCCGTGAAACACTTTTTTCCAGTACGTCCCCATGACAGCACCACAGGAGGTATAATCCCATATCCTTCTGTAGGGACAGGAAGCACGATAGGTTAAAAGCCCTCCCCTGACCCCACCTCCTCAGTGTTTTTCCTGTCCCTGCATAAGGACATGGAGTACGGAGGTGCTGGTGCGGGGACGCACTGGTGGAGAGTGCTGGATGCACTCGCGCTACTCACCGGGACCTGGTGAGAGCGGGGGGGCTGCAGCTCTCTCCTTCCCGCCGTCAAGCGGGTCCTGGGACTGACACTCCCTGCCGGGAGTCCCTCAGCCCTGTGGGAGGCAGGAGCCTCTGGACTGCCGCTTCCTCCTTGGGAGGCTCTGGGCGGCCTGTGCCGGCGGTTCCCGGGCTTCTCCGAGCCGTGGGGACCGCTCTGCGCAAAACCGGAAGTGCCGATGACGCACTTCTGGTCCGCGGTCTGTGGCGGGGAATCCGGGCGCAGGACGCGGCGGACGCCCTGGAACAGGCGTAAATGGCAGGACAACCAGGTATACTATAAAGGGGGCTGGGGAACACCGGACTGCAGCTTTACACCCTGGCACCGGACGGAATACCATTATGGCAGACGTGGCCCATCCTGATTCTCTCCCTGGTTGACCCCACAGCCATGTAAGTGTACCATTGCCTTATTCAAGGTTTAATGGACTTTGCCCTCATTAGGCCCTTTTCTTCTCTATGTCCCCTTTCATAGGATGTCTCAGGGCACATACCGCCTTCTAAAAAGGAGGTGGGAAAGAAGGTCACGGGGAAGTCCAAGAGGTGCCTGGATTGTAATATCAAGCTTCCAGACACCTACACTAAGTGTCTCTGTGCTGAATGTCGGCCTCCGTGTTGAAGGTGGAACACAGTGCCTTATTGAGGGAGATGCGCTCTATCATTAATGAGGAGGTTCAGGCTTCTATCACATCACTGCAACCGTCCGCTGCAGAGGTCCTAGTTGTTCAGGCCAAACGTCCCAGAAGGGATGTCGGGCCATCTTCGGAGGGTGAACTTGACCCATCTGATGAGTCTGACTCCAATATAACCCTAAGCCCTACAGGGGGTGGGGACCATAACAGGTATCTGTTTCACGCAGATGGCATGGAGATTCTGCTGCGGGCCGTCCGGAACACCATGCAGGTGGAGGAACCGGAGCAGGTCACGAACATCCAGGACATTATGTTTGCAGGACTTAAGTCTCAGCAGTCTTTGTTTTTTCCAGTTAACTCCCAGGTTAAGGACATGATCCTACAAGAATAGGAGGATGCGGAAAAACGGCTATCTGTTCCTAGGGAATTTCGCTCTCGCCTGTTGTTTAATCCAGACGACATCTCGGTGTGGACTCAGTCCCTAAGATCAATGTCCCAGGGCCAGAGCAGCAAAGAAGACTTCTCTCCCGTTTGAGGATTCCTCGGGCTTGAAGGATCCTATTGATCGGAAGGTGGATGGGCTTTTGAAAAAGGCCTGGGAGGCCTCGGCGGCCATTATTTCATCCAATGTCGTGGCTACCTCCATTGCCAGGTCTATGAAAGTCTGGCTCGATGAATTCGAGGGTCACCTACGGCGTGGCACTCCAAAGGACTCTCTCCTTGAATCTTTGCCTCTGTTGAAACTGGCTACGGACTTTATGGCCGACGCTTTCGCAGAATCGGTCATATTCGCGGCCAGAAGTAATGCGTTGTCCAACTCCGCCAGGAGAGCGGTTTGGTTGAAGAAGTGGTCTGGGGACACGGCTTCAAAGAATAAGCTGTGCTCCATTCCGTTTTCTGGTCTCAGAGTCCTTGGTCCTGTGCTGGATGATATTTTAGATAAAGCATCCCATAAGAACAAGGGTTTCCCGGAGGATAGAAAGATAGGGCAGCCTTTTCGTAAACCCTTCCCCTTTTGTAGATCTGTCACTCATAAGAGGGGGGGTTCCACGAGCTGGAGTTTTAATAAGGGAGGTAAGGAGAGAAAGTTTCCATCCCAGGCTGGGCCCCGTCCACGACGCCAATGACTATGCCAGCGTGGGGGGCGGCTACAGTTGTTCACACGGGGTTGACGTCAGATTACTCAAAATCCCTGGGTTTGCTCGGGCTTACAGAATAGAGTTTTCTCGGCCTCCGCCGGGGGTGTTTCTTCTCACAAAGGGTTCCCCTGCCTGTCTTTCCCGGCTACGTACGGACGTGGAGCGGCTTTTTGCGCAAAAGGTAGTCGCTCCCGTTCCCCTGCATGAACGGGGTATGGGCCATTACTCCTCTCTGTTTTCAGTAAAAAAGCCTTCCGGGGAATTCCATACTATCATCAACCTCAAACCGCTAAACCGGTGGGTTCGGTACAAGACGTTCCGCATGGAATCAGTCAGATCAGCCATTCCCCTGATCGACCCGGAGGCGGTAATGTGCACTTTATACTTAATGGATGCATATTACCATCTGCCAATTGACTCCTCCAACCAACAATATCTGAGGTTTGCTCTCCCCGTAGGCAGCCAGGTTCTCCACTTCCAGTTCCGATGTCTTCCATTCGGCCTGTCTTCTGCTCCCAGAATTTTTACCAAACTCCTAGCGGAGGTGGTGGCCTACATCCGACTACGGGATATTACAGTTATTCCATACCTCAACGACTTCCTGCTGGTGGCTCGGTCCCCTCAGGAGATCACTCTTCACTTGGATTTTGTCCGGCAGATGTTCGACAGTCTGGGATGGTTGGTGAACCTACAGAAGTCAATTCTGGTCCCGCACACTTCCTGCGTCTTTTTGAGGGTTCGTCTGGATTCACATACCAGAACATCCTATCTCCCCGAGGACAAATTGCTCTCCATCCCTCAATGAATTCGGTCCTTTATGAGGAAGACTCGTCCGTCCATCAGAGAAGCCATGAGTGTATTGGGCATCATGACCTCGTGCATCACGTGCGTCAGAAGGACCCAGTTCCATTCCAGGGCATTACAGAGTTCCATCCTGGCAGTGAGGGACAGCCACCAGCCGCGTCTGGACATGATGTTTTCTCTCTCAACCGATGCCCAGGACTCCCTGCATTGGTGGTTGGACCCGACGAATCTTCAGTTGGGAGTAGAATGGCCCCTGGAGCCTTGTCTTCTAGTCACCACGGATGCGAGCCTCTATGGATGGGGGGCCCGAGTGGGGGACCATTACCTTTAGGAGACTTGGTCCGCCACGATTCAGACTCCATCTTCGAATTTTCGTGAGTTACAGGCGATTTGGGAAGTCCTACGTCGCAGCCGTGACGTCCTGAGGGATTGCCATGTGAAGATTCTTTCAGACAACATCACGGCGGTCTCCTTCATCAGGCATCAGGGCGGTCCTCGTCATCCGCTGCTCTAGTCCTTGGCCGCCAAGATATTCCTGGACATTGCGCCCGTGGTGAGCTCCATCTCTGCAGTTCATCTTTGGGGTTCCGAGAATCACGAAGCCGACTACCTCAGCAGGCGTCAGATGCGGGCTTCGGACTGGGAGCTGAATGCGACTGTGTTCGCAGACCTGACTCACAGGTGGGGTCAGCCTCGCCTGGATCTGTTTGCATCTAGGGCAAATGCAAAGATGGCCTATTTTTTCTCTCTCGACCCTGGCGATCGTCCTCTGGCTGTAGACGCTCTTTCACAGAATTGGGGTGGCGACCTGGCGTACGCTTTTCCTCCTATTCCTCTGATCCCGAGGGTCCTGAGAAAAATTCAGGGGGACAGGGCAACAGTCTTAACGGCTGTGCCTTTCTGGCCGAGGAGAAGCTAGTGATCCTTCCTCCGGCACCTAGCAGTAGAGGATCCGGTCTTACTGCCTCTGAGGGAGGATCTACCCATTGGTGCATCAGAATCTTCGTCAGCTCCAGCTGTCAGCTTGGCTTCTGAAGGGGAGATCTTGAAGGCCAAGGGGTTATCCGTTCCAGTGATCTGGACCTATCAGGCTAGTAGAAAACCAGTTACGCAAGCCATTTATCTCAAGGTCTGGAAGACTTTCTGTCTGTTTCATCATTCTGTCGATGCCTCTCACCCGGACCTTCCGGGATTCTCGATTTTCTGCAGGCCGGATTTGACAAGGGTCTACGTCCCAGTACCTTGAAGGTTCAGATTGCAGCGCTCAGCGCATTCTTCGACACTCCATTGTCTGCACATCCGTAGGTTGTCCGCTTTGTCAAGGCAATCCAGAGGCTTCGTCCAACTCATCGACACTCTTCTCCACCGTGGGATCTGACTCTGGTCTTGAAGGTCCTTTGTGGTCCATCCTTTGGTCCGCTTCAGGTCTTGTTTATATATATATCAACTGGCTCAACGGACTTTTATATTTCGGTGCTAAGGAAACTGTAGTAACTAATTTAGAATAAACCTTACACACGAAAAATATGAAAATTACGAAAAAATGAATCTGTTTTGTTCCAATGACATTTATTGAGATCTTAGGTAGAGATGAATTGTATCATATAATTTTGACATTTCGGCATTCATTTATGCCTTATTCATAAACACTGTAAAGTTATAACATAATACAATAATCAAAATTACAGGTATATACAATAATAATACAATAATTAATAATCCATAATAATTCATCTCAATACTATGTCCTTCTGGTTAAATAACACCATATCATCTCATAAAACATTGAGTAACATCAAATATTTCCGGTATACATAATAA
Organism: Allobates femoralis; assembly: GCA_033576535.1. Classification (NCBI taxonomy): domain Eukaryota; kingdom Metazoa; phylum Chordata; class Amphibia; order Anura; family Aromobatidae; genus Allobates; species Allobates femoralis. Next base: position 230,097,143 of record JARQOC010000003.1, read on the forward strand.
GAAATAATAATAATATGAAAGCATACTAAATAAGTGTTCGATTGATCTAATGACTTTGACAATAGATTATTTACACACGGAATTGGAATCCCTAAAGGACACCATTATGAAATCTGAAACGGATTTGAAGGAGTCGATGTCATCAGTAGACTTTAATAGTCTAAAATCAAAGACTAACAAAACTATATCGGATTTCAGGAAGACTGTTCAAGACAGGAAAAGACGGAAGTTCCAACGTGATCAGGAAAATTATTCACAAGGCCGAGTATACAAATGGCGTAACCCAGAAGCTCCTGGGTGGTATTATCCTAGATATGATCCGTATGGATCAGGTAGCAGCCTAGATAGTGAACCAGGCCAGCACTATTACCAACAACAGCGTTTTTTAGGTTCTCGCCGAGGATACCGAGGAAGACGAGGCGGGGGAAGAGGCCAATGGGGAGGGAGACACCCGATGTAATTGAGATCCCAAGCCACGGGACCAGTTTGGTGGTAAATATTTCTCCCTATGTATTGTCTCCGGCAGAAAATTCTGTCTTACAGAAGGGTCTTACTTTCTGTCCCACTCCGTTGTTCAACCCACACGGTCTGGATCAGGAACTAAGACGCTTCTTTCGGATGTTACGTTTAAAAGTACATTTTAAAGATGATAAAGGTTCTTCCCGGGTTGGTCCTAGTACTTCATCTTCCTCCTCTGAAGATCATGGGATTGTTACATTGAAGGAACTTAACCTTCGATTACCTAGCCATTTTAACCCCCCGAAAACTTATCATCCAATTGAAACATTTACTACATTGGTGACCAGGGATGTACAGAGGATTATGCAATGGAACGAGAAGGGTCATTTACATTCTAGGAATAATTTATCTATTGTTGAAAGACAGGCTTTGCGTAGTTTACAAGATAATAAACAGATAATGGTGAAACCAGCGGACAAGGGTGGGGCGATTGTAGTGATGGATCGTAAATATTATGTGGACGAATTGTTGGGCCAATTAAGTGACGTGGACACGTATGAACCTGTGTCCAATGATCCTTCTCCCAGAATAAAGGTGATCATATGTGATGTGGTAGAGAAAATATCTTGGGATAGGAGTTATAGATAAGAAATTAGCAGAGTATTTAATACATCCCAATCCGGTTACACCGGTTATTTATACTTTACCAAAGATCCACAAGAATCGCACCCACCCTCCTGGTAGACCGATAGTGGCGTCAACTGAATCCTTATTGTCGCCTTTAGCAATTGTGCTTGATAAGATTTTGTCCCCACTTGTTGCTAGCATTCCTTCATTCATAAAGGATACGAATCATTTTTTGACAGAATTAATATCTCTTGGTTCCTTGCCGACTGGTAGCCTTTTGGTCACGTTTGACGTGAATAGTTTATATACCAGTATAAAACACAATGAGGGGTTAGAAGCGGTCTCCTGGTTTCTATCCAGTCGAAACACTAATAGTATGACGAGTAGTTTTTGCGAAGAATTATTAAGAATTGTTTTGGAGAACAATTTTTTTTATTTCAAGACCAGTATTATATTCAGCGTAGGGGGACTGCCATGGGGTCTAACATGGCACCCCCCTACGCTAATATATTCCTGGCGTACTTTGAGGAGAAGTACGTTTGGCCTAGTCCATATGCTAACTCCAATGTAAAAATGTGGAGGCGATTTATTGATGATGTGTTCATGGTATGGACTGGGTCACTAGATTTGTTACAAGAGTATTGGTCTTATTTGAATACTCAAGTAGAAGGATTGTCCTTCACAATGCAAGTAGATTCACAAAAAATCCATTATTTGGATACTCTTATCTCCGTAGACAATGATGGTAAAATTTCGGTTGATTTATACACAAAGGATACAGACAGAAACAGCTTATCACACTTTCAGAGCTGTCATCCTTATCACATAAAAAAGTCTTTACCACACTCTCAGCACCAAAGGGTGGCGAGAATTGTCTCTGATGCCAATATTAGGCGAGTAAGACATGATGAGATGAGGGAGCGTTTTCATCAACGAGGTTTTCCTTCTGAATTGACAGTAGTTAGGACACCAGAGGTTACATCAGTTAAAGATCTATCAATCAAGATTCAGTTTGTAAGCATTTATCATCCTTTTCAACCAATGATTAAATCATTGATTAAGAGACATTGGTCCATTCTATCTAAATCCTATCCGGATCTACCAGAGTTCCAACAATTTCCTTTATTTTGTCATAAAAGGGCTCCGAACATTAGGGATAAATTAGTAAGAGCAGACATAGGGTCCATTAAAATTAAATCCAGGCAGACCTTTTTGGCAACTCCCAAACAAGGGAATTACCCGTGCCTTGGTTGTTTACAATGCTCGCATATGACTAAGGGGAATACTTTTTCACATCCGCGATCTGGACGGATATATTACATTAAGGATTTTTTCACGTGCGAAACGTCATTCGTGGTGTACCTTATTAAGTGTCCGTGCGGTCTCGGATATGTTGGGGAAACCACCCAGCATATCCGAGACCGCATAAGTAAACACAAGTCCACTATAAGGTGTAAAAACACTTTATTGCCTATCCCATACCATTTCATCACTATGGGTCACACAATAGCGCAACTTCGATTTCAAGTAATTGAACATGTTCCCTTAGCCCGACGCGGGGGAGACAGGATACGCCGCCTTAAGGAAAGAGAATCCTATTGGATATTTCAACTTCAAACATTAGAGCCATTAGGTCTAAATAGGGAGTATGAGGTCCTATTTTAGTACATACTAATGTTATAGTGTCTATATATTGACTGTTAATTCAATTCTATACTCAACTCTATATTCATTACAATCATAGAATGAACAATCAGTTCATGTATTTATTTATATCTTGAGTACTGTGAGTCTGCAATGTATATTAATGAATTGGTAATTCATGTCACAGAGATTAAATATAATTCTTGTATTTGTTTCATTTTTCAGATTGACTTCTGTAAATATACTTCAATTGCAAGCTCCAGCTTCCCCAGATCGCTTTCGCCTTAAATTGATTAATTATCAAACTGTTATACTAGAAATCATTGCAATGCACCACTCTGACACTGAGATTTAATATCGGAAGCGCACGCATGCGCACCAGTGACCGGCGGTGGATCTTCCGCGTTCCAAAGGCCGGAAGCGGGAGGTTTCACATTCCGGCCACGTATTACATCACATGACACAGTGATTTCCGGACGCCGTCAGTAAAATGCGGGCATGGCGGCGTCTGTCTCTCACACGCTACTAGTGAGGGGACGGCCGTGCAGGCAATTCTCATGCAATCCTTCTAGTAAGTTGGCGGTTCTGTGGGGGGCTTGAGTATACATTGAGCTGATTGGTTTAGGTCAAATAGTATTTTGGATCGTAACTATGGATATACATTACAGATTGGGATATTCCCTTTTCCTTATTTTTGAACATGAAGATCACATTTACCCCTCTGATCTGACCTAAGGTGGGTTGATACTTATACATAGGTGATTCATTACTTTCAAATCAGGTTGATAATGATAATGGCATCTTAAATAGAACATTTGGTGATTATATTACTAATATAATGAAGATTGATATCACTATAGTGGGTATATTTCCCTAATATTGGTACATGGATTAGTGAATATGGATATTTAAAGAGACAGGGATACTGTCGGTATATGTGATTCTTTTGTTTTTTGATATAGTTTCTGTAGGAAACGTGACATACATCACTGTTGAGAGATTCTTTTGGGATCTGGTGCTTCCCACTGAGTGATAAGAAATATGATCAACTGATTATTGAGGTATTTGTGCTCATGAGTTCGTTCAAGTCGTGTTAATTTTTATAGACAGATTATAGATTTACTATCTGGTTGATATTTCTATGTAATGGATATAAAATATGGGTTTATTGTAATTGTTTATCTTGTAAACAAATGGTGCCTTATTCTCCATGACTGACATATCAATGGGTTGATGTTAATGGGATCGTGTAACATAATATGGTATCTCAGCCGTTACACTTATTGATTTGATAGTGTGCAGGCGTTAATAGTAAAATAATACGTTTAATTAGAGAGCATGTGGGATTATATTCTCCACTTAGTCATTGTTTGTTGTATTCTCTTGTTATCTTTGGTTATTAATTGGTCATTTATACCTGACAGATTTCGACGATATTTATCGATTTGTCAACTGAAGTACTGTATCATATCCGTATATGAATGAAATACGTATAAAGGTACTTATTAATTTGATTGTAATTGTATTATCATGTTTACTGAAACCAGTGTCATTATTTTTATTTTTTAGGTCTACGATATAGTGACTCCCTTATTATGTATACCAGAAATATTTGATGTTACTCAATGTTTTATGAGATGATATGGTGTTATTTAACCAGAAGGACATAGTATTGAGATTAATTATTATGGATTATTAATTATTGTATTATTATTGTATATACCTGTAATTTTGATTATTGTATTATGTTATAACGCTTCAAGTCTTGGACATAAGAAACTTGACTCTGAAGATGGTATTCTTGGTCGCCATCACCTCGGCTAAATGTTTGGGTGACCTTCAGGCCCTCTCCGTGGTCGAGTCATATCTGCAGATCCGGGATGATTGTCTCATTCTGAAGCTGGACCCCAGTTTCTCCCCGAAGGTGGTGTCATCGCTCACGTTGAACCAAGAGGTGGTTCTTCTCTCGTTTTGTGACAGCCCTAAGAATCAGAAGGAGGAAAAATTTCACCGTCTGGATGTCCGCGCTGCAGTGCTGGCCTATTTGGAAGCCACTCGGAACTGGAGATTGGACTCTAATCTTTTCATTCAGTTTGGGGGTAAAAATTGTGGCAGGAAAGCTTCCAAGCCGACTTTGGCGAGATGGATTAAGTCCATGATTACTGTAGCTTATCTTTCCGACGGCTGTCTCCCCCTGCTATTGTCAAGGCACGTTCTACTAGGGCTGTTTCCACATCTTGGGCTACTAGAGCAGGTGCTACTATCGATCAGATTTGTGCTGCTGCGACCTGGTCTGGCCCTACGACCTTTTGCAGGCATTACAAGTTAGATGTGCTTTCAAACTAGCCAACGGTGTTTGGTCGTAAAGTGCTTCAGGCTATTGTCCCTCCCTAAGATATGAGTTCTTGGGTATACTCCTGTGGTGCTGTCATGGGGACGTACTGGAAAATCGGAGTTAGTCTTACCGGTAATGATGTTTCCAGGAGTCCACATGACAGCACCCTTAGTTCCCTCCCTACTGTTCGCCTGTATGTGTCTTTTCTATATGTCTGACTTTACTGGAATCAAATTGCGTTGTATCAAATTGCGTTGTACCCTGCCAATGTGGTTCTTGTAAAATCACTGAGGAGATGGGGTCAGGGGAGGGCTTTTAACCGCTTGTGCTTCCTGTACCTACAGAAGGATATGGGATTACTCCTCCTGTGGTGCTGTCATGTGGATTCCTGGAAACATCGTTACCGGTAAGATTAATTCTGGTTATAGTTGTTGTGACTCTCACGACCACACAAGGTGAAGCCTCTGATACCTTTTTAGATTATATTTTATCTCTCACATCTCCCATTTTTATCTAGTGTTTTGTTGCATCTTTTTTTCTGTTTGCAGTTGAGGCTGGGCACTCTGGGAGGCGTCTGTCACTTGTTATGCATATATTTGGTGCGGAGCAGCCCGCCTTGTCTAAAAGTTAGGCGTGACCAATAGGCTGAGCTCTGACACTGTGTCTCACATAGACCTGTGTGGCTGACGTCCTATTGGTAACCTTATGTCTATGTATACCACCAGTCTTCTCCCTGTTAGCTTGACTGGTCGCAGATGCTGCAATCACCCCCATGCTTCGGTTGCAGGAGATTGAGCATCGGTGTTCATGTGTTGCCTCTCAGAGGAGCCAGCAGCCTCTTGCTAGGTGCAATGGATATTTGAAGTGGCTAAATTTTGGTGAGTTTTTCCCTGTCACGTAAGGTAAAATGATGCACGACCGACACAAATGCACAGCGGGATGGTAAAAAGGGGAAAGAATGCTTTAACTGTAGGGAACGGGGGATCGGGACTCCTCCTGACAATGGCCTGTGTCTGTCCCTTTCTGCATTGACACCCTGAACAGGTACTTTCCGCCATCACGTGCCTAGGCCCTGTGTGTCACCTAAGTTAACCTTGCTAGTGCAACGGCCGGTGAGAATGATAGTCTGGCCACTACAGGTAATACAACACAGGGATAGGTAAAGAAGGTCTCCAGGAAGCTTCAGCCGAAGAGAACTACTGCTACACAGCAAAAGGGTCTATCACAGAATGAAATCTAGCAGAGAAATCAGGTGATGGGTCATGTGACTCTTTAAAGGGTGGGGAAGAAGTCATCAGCCATATCACCTGATTAAAGCAACAGCAACAATGGCAAGGAAAAAACTGACATTAACCCTAAATGTCCCAAAGGAAAATAATAACATTTAAAATTAGCAAAAACTGGAGAAACAAATGGAGTTTTTGTGCAAAAGTACCACATTTTATTTATTTAAATAAGTGAAATTAAAAATAGTGAGATACAGAGACATCGCAAAAAACATAACATTAGGGGAAGACATTAAAAATGGCAATACCAATCACAAGACAAAAACTAGGACATACACACACAAATTGGAGCTACGGCATTATGAGGTAATGTCTTTTGTGATATTTTTTCTGTGGGTGTTGCAATTTTATAAACTACTAGCTGTACTACCCGGCTACGCGCGGGTTAATAAATAACTGATGTTAGCTATAAAAAATAGAATTTGAATATGTCATATTAATGACCTGTAGGAAAATAGAAGCTGAGCTGTGATTGGTTGCTATAGGCAGCCTCATAAATCTCCAGCCAACAGTAAACTCTCCCCCCGGCCGGGCAGTATATGTTACCTTACACATACACATAATAGACAGCTCATGTGACTGACATCTGCCTTAATTCCCTATATGGCACATGTGTTGCACATTGGCTGTTTTGAATCAGCCCCCGTGGGGTGAGTGCATGTGTCCCTATAGGGTGTGCATGTGTGTGTGTCCCTTTGGGGGGGGGTCTGTGTGGTGTGTGTGTGTCTCTGTGTTGTATTTGTCTCTTTGTGGTGTGTGTGTGTCCCTGTGGGGTCAGTGCATGTGTCGCTATAGGGTGAGTGTGTGTCCCCGTGGGGTGTGTGTGTGTGTGTCTCTGTGTTGTGCGTGTCTCTTTGTGGTGTGTGTGTTCGGGTGCGTGGTGAGTATGCAATGTTGGGTCTGCACTTTAGCGACTATATACTTGCTGTTACTCTTTGTTTGTGTGTGGTGTGTATACATGTCCCCGTGCGTGGTGAATATCCCATGTTGGGGCCCCACCTTAGTGACTATATGCTGTTATATGCTGCTAGTCTTTGGCACTGTCATTAAGCCCTTCTCATTCACAACTGTCAACTGGTAACTGACACTTTTTCCCCACTATATAGATAGGGGCAAAATTGTTTGGTGAACTGGAACACGCAAAGTTAAAATTTCGCCTCACAACATAGCCTATGTCGCTCTTTGGGTCCAGATTTGTGACTGAGCAAAATTTTGTGGCTGTAGTTGCGACGGTGTAGATGGCAATCCCGGACATACACACATACACATTCAGCTTTATATATTAGATGTATACTCTCTCCTGATAGTCATTTAAAGGGAACCTGTCAGACTGTTTATGCCCCTCCAGTTATCACTGTCTGTACCTGCTGCTTCACAGTACTATTCTAATCATCCCTGTCTGAGCTCATAGTGTAATGTGAAAGGTGAAATAAAAGTATTTATACACTTACATTTCCTTATGTAATGAGGCAGTCAGTCCCCAACTTGGAGGACGGGGAGTGTTTGGCAGGTTAATAGTTAACATTTCTGCCTTGTGCTAGAACATGTTGGGAGACCTGATGTAATGTCACAACCATGTGACTACAATATGCGGAGCTAAGTTCTCATAGAACAGAATATGTTTGCTGGCTTAGCTCCGCCCACTATGGTCACATGATCATTACATCACACAGGTCCTTTAACCATCCAAGTTAAAAATGAGTTAACTATAATCCTGCCAGACAGTCCCCCTCCTCCAAGGTGGGGACTGAAATATGTATAAATGCCTTTTTTTCACCTTTCACATTACACTATGAGCTCAGACAGGGATGATTAGAATAGTATTATGAAGCTGCAGGTACAGATAGTGATAACCGGGGGACAGAAACCACCTGACAGGTTCCCTTTAAGCTTACTTACACATAATATATTCTTTAGCCACAGATAACTTCATATAGGTTTTACTACATCTCCTGGCCTAAATATATTACCTTTTAAGATAATCAGAGTCCATTTTTCAGACATCTAGCTCCATTTTGTGTTTGTGTGTCCTTGTAGTTTTATTATTAGTATTTCAATTTTTAATTTCTTCCACTAATGTTATATGTTTTTTGTGATGTTTCTGTATTTCGCTATTTTTAATTTTAAATTAAATAAAATATTGTACTTTTGTGCTAAAACTCCATTTTTTTTCTCCAGTTTTTGCCAATGTTCTGCTTGGAGGTGCTACTGCACAGATGTCATGCTAATACAATTATGTTTAGCACTTGTGAGGCACCGCCGGCATGATCCTCATGGCCGGGGCGCGTCACATGCGGGATCAAGGTACGATCCTGTGCACACTGGCCGGTTTGACTGATAATGCTGTGTGAACCAACTTTGGACAGGGTTTCATGAGCCTAATGAGCGGCAGTGAGAGTGAGATGAGATCGAGGAGTCCCTAAGGAATAAGGGCTGAGTGCTGACAACCCGGAACACAGGGAGTTAACCTGAGCTGTGTGAAAGGCTGATTACCGGCAGCTAAGGGGGTGTGTCCATGTGGGAGTGGCTGGCACGATAAGAGGCAGCCAGGTGAGTGATTGAGTCATTCAGATTGAGATTGATTCTGGAAGCTGAGATCCTGCTGAGATTCATCCAGAGATTACCAGCCTGAGAGCAAGTGGGCTGAGAGCAGCCTGAGTGCAGAGCAGTCCAGGGCTCTGTGCGTGGACACGGGAGCATGCTAGCTCCATACCGGTGCCGAGGTCCGTGGTTGTGACAGCACCTGGAGGGGGAAGCCGTGGTTGACCCGTGGACGCTAGACCGGACGTGGTTCACCTCACGTCCGGGAAGGAGCCTGTGGGGACGCCTGGTGGAACCTGTGACACAGGTAGCGAGACCCGGATCCGTGCCCGGTAAGAAAAGCAGTTCCTGAATGATTGTGGGAACTGTGCACCGTGTGTGTAAATCATGCTAGGCGAGTATAGACCGCCCTTGGGACCGACTCAGTGGAGTCACATAAAGGTCCTGATGAACCGGAATGAAAGTAGCCCTTCGGGAGGCGAATGTATGTAGCCTTTGGAGGCAATTGTATGTAGTGTGCCAGGCGGGCATAGACCGCCTTTGGGTCCGAGTCAGAGTGCTCGGTTAAAGGACCTGATGAAACAGAACGTGTTTAACTATGTGTATGAGGCCTTAGGTAATGGCCCTGAATGAGAGATGATGGCCTATAAGTAAGACCCATGTATAATGATGTGGGGAGAGAGTGACCCAGCTAGTATGGATGATGTTGGAGGCGTTCCGTCCCTGTGGGACGAGAGGGAGGCTTGCCCTGCTGCTTGCAGAGGGTACCCGTCCCTCAACCACGACCTCTAATGGTGTGGGTGTGCCTGTGGCCAGAGACAGGGGTCACGAAGGCTCCTAGAAGGGAACCATGGCTGATCCATTAGGGTGCTACTCAGACGCAGGGTACAGTCGTGGACCTGGAGACCTGCCATGAGATGGAGGTTTGGTGGCGACTGATAGCCCGTACCGTGGTGAGTAGGCCATGGTGACGCATGGTTAGCCCGGATTCTACGGTTGACCAGGTCCCTGTTATGGTCATGGAGGGGCCACAGTCCATGGATGTGTTATGATGGGCTGTGAGCAGGTGTGTGATCCATGGACGTTTGAATGATGGATCACATACGGTATTTAAAGTCCCGGTCAGGCAGGAATCCTGACTACGGGTGAATGTATATCATCATGCTGGGGGACTAAAGCCAGGCGGCAGGTACCGCCATTGGGACCCACAGGGCCCGTTGAGGCGTATGTAACGAAGGTCAGAAGCAGGGGTTAACAAGGGCTCCTAGAGTGGGGACACCATGGTTGAACCAGGTGGACTCTGACCGGGACGTAGGCGGAGATGCGTCCAGGAAAGAGCCCCTTGGGGATACATGACATACCCAGTACTCAGGTTGCTCAATCCCTGTTATGAACCCGGAGGGGTCATCGTTGTACTGTAACGTATGTATAGTGTGAGTAGGCCGGAGGCCGTAGCCACCACGGGAGCTGTTAGTAGAGCTCCAATGGGGACAGAGATGGTTACAGGTCCCGGGTTACTATAAGATGTTATGTGCAATATAAGTGTTATGTAATGTTATATGTAAATGTATGGTGTATTTATGTAAAGTGTTTATAATCAATGTGCTATGTGTCAAACATGCTACCCGGGTTATGTTATTAATATGTGAAAATAAACGGGTAGACATTGGTTAAACTTATAAACACGTGTTGTTGTCGTTTTGCAAGCGGGTTCCCCGGTTGCTGCCTCACACACTATAATGATTATAAGGGTATGTGCACATCGGACGGTTCTGCATCTTTGCAGAACGTCCTAAAACTGGTGTAGAATTGCAGAAACTGAGTTTTCTGAGCTCAGCAGTGTCCCTCGTTTTGTTAGCGTTTTGCTAACGTTTTGCGATCGGTTTCTTAGCGTTTGTACAGCGTGTTCTTGGCGATTTCCCCGGCATTTTTCTTAGCGTTTTCCAGACTGGTTTTTGGTGCACTTGTAAGCTAGATCCGCTGGAAAAACGCTCAAAAGAAGTCACTTGCTCTATCTTTGAAAACCGGTGGAAAACCGGTGAAGAAACTGGAAAGGAGACAAAAAAAAACGTCCTAATGTACACAGCGTTTTCTAAACTCCATTGACTAGCATGTTAATCCAACCGGTGGCTAGGATTAACATAAATTAACATAAAACTCAGTGGAAACCGCCGACGGAAAACGCTAAAAAACAGCCCACAAAACGTCCGATGTGCACATACCCTTAAGGATCTCATGTTTCATGTGTATTCAGCCTGCAGAATATACGTGCATGCATTTCTGACTCACATATGGTTTTTGGGAATAATGTCACAGTCATTAGTTACTAGTCACTAGTGCGACCACACTTACAATATTGTGTACAATTCTGGTCTCCGGTGTATAGGAGCGGGTACAGAGAAGAGCGACCAAGGTTATTAGAGGACTGAGGGGTCTGCAATACCAAGACGGGTTATTAAACTTGGGGTTATTTAGCTTGGAAAAACAAAGGCTTAGGGGTGATCTTATAATAATGTATAAATATATGAGGGGATAGTACAGAGACCTTTTTAATGATCTTTTTACTCTTAGGCCTCAGATGGGGACAAGGGGGCATCCTCTACGTCTGGAGGAAAGAAGGTTTAAAGGGAACCTGTCAGGTGGTTTATACCCCCCAGCTATCATTGTCTGTACCTATAGCTTTATAATACTATTCTAATCATCCCTGTCTGAGCTCATAGTGTAATGTGAAAGGTGAAAAAAAAGCATTTATACACTTACATTTCCTTATGTAATGAGGCAGTCAGTCCCCAGCTTGGAGGATGGGGACTGTTTGGCAGGTTAATAGTTAACATTTCATGCTTGTGCTAGAATATGTTGGGAGACCTGATGTGATGTCACAACCATGTGACTACAATAGGCGGAGCTAAGTTCTCATAGAACATAATACGTTTGCTGGTTTAGCTCCGCCCACTATGGTCACATGATCATTACACCACACAGGTCCTTTAGCTATCCAAGTTAAAAGTGAGTTAACTATTATCCTGCCAGACAGTCCCCCTACTCCAAGGTGGGGACTGAAATGTAAGTGTATAAATGCTTTTCTTTTACCTTTCACATTACACCATAAGCTCAGACAGGGATGATTAGAATAGTATTATAAAGCTGCAGCTACAGACAGTGATAGCTGGGAGGGCATAAACCACCTGACAGGTTCCCTTTAATCATAATCACAGACGTGGATTCTTTACTGTAAGAGCAGTGAGACTATGGAACTCTCTGCCACATGATGTTGTAATGAGTGAGTCACTACTAACATTTAAGAAGGGACTATATGCCTTTCTTGAAAAGTATAATATTACCAGTTATACATATACTAGATTCTTGATAGGGCGTTGAACCAGGGAACTAGTCTGATTGCCGTATGTGGAGTCAGGAAGGAATTTTTTCCCTCAATGTGGAGCTTAAGGCCACGTCACACGCTTCAATCTCAATCACGATATCGCCTGAAAAGTCATGTGATCGCTAGAAGAATTTATTGATATAGTTTGTGCAGTGTCACAAGCATAGATCTCATTAACGATTTTAAATTTGGCAGCGCGCCTGCGATTGTTCGCACTATTCAGCGATCGACACCATCCAGCATCAGAAATAGGCGAAGTGGAGAATGAGGTAGTTTGAGAGGTGTCACACAGCACGATGCAGCAGGTTGAACGCAGGATAATTGACTGAGGAACGACGGATTTGAGGTCCTGCTCACAAATCTTCAATCAAACAATCAAGAGATTTCTCGCTGAAACATCGCTTGGTTACACGCAACGACGTACAAATGATATCGCTTAAGAGATCAAAAATTCGCATCGCTTAAGCGATATCATTCACAATATTGTAGCATGTGACGTGGCCTTTATTGTTGCCACATGGTTTTTTTTAGCCTTCCTCTGGATCAACATGTTAGGCTATGGGCTGAAGTAGATGGACTTAAAGGCCATGTGCACACATTGAGTATTTGATGAGTTTTTTACCTCAGGATTTGTAGCCAAAACCAGAAGTGGAACAATCAGAGGAAAAGTCTAATAGAATCACCTGCACCACTTCTGTATTTATCACCCACTCCTGGGTTTTGGCTACAAATCCTGAGGTAAAAAATCATCAAATAGTCAGCGTGTGCATGTGGCCTAAGTCTTCCTTCAACCTTAAAAACTATGTTACTATGTTACAGTATTATGCCACTTTTACAGATTCACAAGAACACCTATCAAACCTAACCTAAATCGCATTTTACAGGCAAAAATGTTAAGAAACAGTTTTTACTGCATATTCACTTGTATATAAGACTAAATAAAGAAGAGAAGAAAACATATCCCCTTTACTGCTTGTTCACATGTAGCAATTTTTGCTCTTTTCCTTTTACAATTTTGAGGGCCCTAACATACTGTACATTTTGTAGTTCCCTCTGTCATACATCATTTTTAGTTAGCTATTCCTCAGCACTTTATAAGGTTACGTAGAATGTGCCCATTGGCAATTTGGGCTTTGACCTGAGGGGCCTCAGTCAACCCTGTAACATACTTTTGGGAGGGACTGCTCTTACTCTTTGTCACGCTGGGTGTGGGGAGACACCCAGTGCTGGACGATGACTAGGTGGGGAAAGGAGACCTGATGCTAAGGGCAAAAAGGGTAGATGGTGACCCCTAGATAAACTAGCTCTGGCACCTGGCTCCCTTAACGTCCCTATACAGTTTCCGCAACTGTCGCCGCCAGGATACCTATTCCCTGACTGATCCTGAACTACAACTAAATAATGATCAGAGCAGGTGAACAATAGTCAGCCCGGCTAACAACTAAAGATACCCACAAGGGAAACAAACAAATGAAATGGAAGAAACACTTAGCTTGAGAAGATCCACACAGCAATTCAACAGAATTTCCAGGATACACTGCTAAGCTGAGAAGCTCCTTCCAAACACCTGACAAGCTATCACCAGCAGTGCATCCTGGGAGTCAAGGGAAATGTATTGACAGCTCAAGGTAAGGGATCAGCTGGGTCCTAGTGACCTCCAGCTTTCACTAAAAGGGAAATGCCTCTTAAAGAGACAGGCATTTTTTTAGGGTTTGGACTGCTTGGCCAAACGCTGGGACCTTCTGCGAGTGGCCTCAACAGTCTCATCCGTGTCTCCTGACACACCTGTGACACTCATACCTTTGGACGGTGCCTCCCTCATTGTTACTGAAATAGCAGAACACATATTTCATAGCAGTTTACAATGCCAGCAACAAAGTGCTCATTGGTATGTTGGGCTTTACCCTCCTCCTCCCCCAACCTCATTTTCATCAGTCTGTGGCTCTCAATTCTGGTTTTCAGAGGGCCTGCAGGTGTAAGCAAACCTGATTTTTGTGAGGGACCTCTGGAGGCCCTGTTACATACATTTGGGAGGGATTGCTCTTACTCATTCATTTGGGTAGTCCCTCCCTCATTGTTACTGAGATAGCGGAATACATATTCAATAGCAATTTACAATGCCAGCTACAATGTGATCATTGGTGTGTTGGGCTTTACCCTCCTGCAAGATAACGTTCATTTAATTCTGCGGCCCTCAATTCATGTTTTCAGAGGGCAAGCAGGTTTAAGGAAAGCTGATTTTTGTGTGGGGCCTCAGATGGCCCTTTAACATACGTTTGAGAGGGATTGGTCTTACTCATAGATTCCGGCGGTCCCTCCCTCATTGTTACTTAGTTTAGTGGAATACATATTCCATAGCCGTTTACAATACTAGCTATTACGTGCCCATTGGTATGTTTGGCTTTACCCTCCTTCTCCTCCTGCAACACCACCTCTATGCTATGCTGCTGCCCTCAATTCAAGATTTCAGAGAGCCAGCAGGTAGTTGTAAGGAAACCTGATTTTTGTGAGGTGCCTCAGGTGGTCATCAACAGTAAGCTTTAATTGCTATCAAATATGTATCCCTTACATCAGTCATAATGTGGGACAACCCACGAATGATTTTTTTTGCCAGCAATGGTGACTAACTGTGAATTGCTATCGAATATGTATCCCTATAGCAGTAACAATGTGGGACAAGGAATGTTATTTTGTCCTAAGTAACCTTCAGTGAAGTCGACTGAGGTTTCGCATATGCATGTTTTTCTTCACAATGTGTTGCCAATGAGGCAATTTCCAGACTGTGAAGCATATTATCTCAATAATAGTGAATGGTACTACGCTGCGTATGCAAAATAGCTGCGAGTGCAGGTCCGCTGCTCGCCAGCCAGGAGATGACCGGCATCAGCTGGTCATCTCTCGGCTGGCGAGCCGCTGACTTCTGTGCATCAGTAGCTGAGCCGCGGCTACCTGCCGCACAGAGGTCTGCGGCGAACCAGCCGGGAGCTGACTGGCGTCAGCCGGTCATCTCCCGACTGCTCGCTGTGGTAGTATCCCGAACGGGATTCAAATCCCCTGCCAAGCTTCGCTACATCCCTAATTGGTCGCCACAGCCGTGGTGACCAATCAGTGAAGCGCCGACCAATCAGAGAAGCGGCGCTCGCCTTGGCACCAGATTTAAAATACACTGACCGCCGCTCAGTGTATTTTAAATATGGCGCGAAGGCGCGCACAGCTTCTATTATTGGTCAGCGCTGAATGCGCCGACCAATCAGATATGTGGCATTCAAACTGCACGCCAATCCGCGCGCCGCATCTCTCATTGGTCGCCGTAGCTGCCAATGAGAGACACTGAATTCAAACCGCGAGCCAAGCCGCACTAATTCTCTGGCCGCCGTGGCTGCAGCGACCAATCAGCGAAGCAGCGGGAAATATGAATCCTGCACAGCTGATTGGTTGCCGCTGTCAGCAGCAATGAATCAGTGGCGCGGGATTCATATTTCCCGCCAAGGTGCGCCGCTTAACTGATTGGTCGCTGCAGCGACCAATCAGAGATGTAGCGCGGCTTGGCACGCAGTTTGAATCCCGCGTCTCTCATTGGTTGCTACGGTGACCAATGAGAGACGTGGCGCATGGCTTGGCGCACGATTTGACTGCTACGTCATAGTGTGATGAATTTCACTCTTGTTTACAAGGCTGTCAGACAGTGTGACAAACTTCACTCCTATTTACAAGTCAGTGTCACGAATTTCACTCCTGTCTATAAGACTGTCAGTCAGTGTCACAAACTTTACACCTGTCTACAAGGCTGTCAGTCAGTGTGACGCAGTTCACTCCTGTCTACAAGGCTATCAGTCAGTGTCACGAACTTCACTCCTGTCGTTTACATTGGATATAACAATTGTGCAAAGCTCACCATTTTGAGCAGATGACACCTGCCCATCAAGGAAAGGGGAAGTCTTATCCATCCCGCTAGCTCCCTTTCTATTTTCTCTATGAGTGGCTTATAATTTAGAGTATATACCAGCCCTGGTGACCTACATATATGAAGTCCTAAATATTTTATGGAGGTTCTAGCTTTTGGTATCCCTTGTATTTCTACCACCCCCTGACGTCTTCCCCCCCTAACATGGGGATTTCACATTTTGACCTGTTCAGTTTGAACCCAGAGAAGGATCCAAATACACTTATACTGCCCAGCAATGCTGGGAGGTCCCTCCCTGAGTTGTTCATGAACAGGACAATGTCATCCGCAAAAAGTGCGGATTTGATGGCAATCTTTCCTATTTTTATGCCCTTGTATTGGCTGTGTAAGTTCAGAAATATTGCCAATGGTTCTATTGCAATGTTGAATAGCAGCTGCAACAGAGGGCAGCCCTGTCTTATCCCTCTACCCAAAGGAAAGGCATCTGAAAGGAGACCTGGTGTATACACCTTAGCTCTTGAATTTGTGTAGAGTGCTTTTAAAAATTGCCTAAATTCCCACTGCATACGTATTTTATCCAACACCAGATCCAACCATGGCCACCTCACGTTATCGAATGCCTTCTCTGCATCTAGAGTGACCACGGCTGGATCCTCGTCACTCTCTAGTCTTCTGCTTCTTACCGCGTCTAAAACCAATAAGGGTATGTGCCCACATAGTGGTTTAGTGACGTTCAAACCGTCAGTAAACCAGTGGAAATTTGCAGGAGCCTAGAGTTCTGAGCTCCGAAGTCTCATGCTGTTTCCCAGCGGTTTCCCAGCGCTTTTTTCAGCGTGTGCACAGCGTTTTTCAGTCGGTTTTTCCAGCGGTTTTTCCGGCGGTTTTCTATGGAGGATTTTGTTCATGAAAACGATCAAAAACCGCTGAGAAGAATTGACATGTTGTATGCTCCTAAACCGCTAGGAAACCGCTCAACCTCTGGCAGATCCGCTCACATAAACCCACTATGTGTGCACAGCGTTTTCTAAATTACATAGGGTTACTTGTAAGTCCTACGCCTGCTTAGGATTTACATAAATTTAAATAAAACCTATGCTAAACCGCCGGCGGTTTTCGCTGCTAAACCGACGTTAAACCACTATGTGGGCACATACCCTTAGACTTTTCTCACATTTGTCACCGCCGATCTCCCCTTGACAAATCCCGATTGATGACTCAAGATTAACTTCGGTAATACCTGTGCTAGACGATCAGCCATTATCTTAGATAAGATCTTCAAATCTTGATTGATTAATGATATAGGCCTATATCCTGATGGATCCTCACTATTTTTCTCCCCTTTCAGCAGAAGTGTAATGTTAGCTAAGTTCATGTCTGCGGATAGTATCTCCCCCTTTAGCACATCATTGAACAAACTTGTTAGTGTCGGAGCACTCAGATCTTGCAATGTTTGATGAAATTCTCCGGAATAGCCATCAGGTCCTAGTTCTTTACCAGCCGTGAAATTATTGATAGTGGCCTGAACATCTTATACTCTTGTCTCTGCATTTAACCCTTTCATCTCATCTTCTGTTAGATGTGTGAGTTGCACCCTATCTAGCCATTCCCTTCCCCCATCTACCGTCGGATTGCAATAAATTTAAAGCCAATGACAATTTGGGAAAGAGACAGTCCTCTCATGTTGGGCTCTGGACAACCCAGGCTGTTTTTGTCTGGCAATTGTAACTGTAAATTGCTATTAAATATGTGTTCCCTACATCAGTTTTAATTTGGGACAACCCAGGGCTATTTTTTTTGCCAGCAATGGTGACTGTAAATTGCTATTGAATATGTATTCCCTATAGCAGTAACAATATGGGACAACCCAGGATGTGTTTTTGGTCTCAATTAATCTTCTGTAAAGTTAACTGGGTCTTTGCGTATGTGTGTTATTCTTCATGGCATGTTGATGATGAAGCTATTTCCAGACTCTGGAACTATGTAATCCAACCAGGATAATTGTTTCAACACTGCAACTGGAATAGCCCGCCAGTTCAGCACTGAACAGGGTAAGGATCTGTTTCGTCATACAGTGTCAAAATGTTTAAGAGCATTTGGACTGAAAGCTCTCTCTGCAGGGCCAATCCTCTCAGTGGCAGAAAGAATCAAAAGTGTAGACTCATGTTTGGTGAGGAGCATGTTCTGTTGACAGAGGAGAAGTGATCCACAGTTAATTTTAGTGATGAAAGCGAATTTAATTTATTTGAGTCTAATGGGAAACATTATGTTTATCGACAAACTGGGGAAAGACTGATCCCAAAGAGTGAAATGAAGTCAGTGAAAGGTGGTGAAAGAAATGTCATAGTTTGGGTAATGTTTTCTGCTGCAGGGGTTAGACCTCTCATAAAGCTACATGGCACAGTGAATGCCAAGTGTGTAATAGAACCATCTTCAACAACACGTGGTTCCTTACTTGCATTCAGCATTCAATCAGAAATCAATTTTCATGCTGGACAATGCCCACGTCACAAATCAAAATGGTAAAGCAGTTTCTTGATAAGAAACATTGAAACAATGAAATGGCCAGCCCAGAGTCGTGATCTAAACCCAATAGAAAATCTCTGGAAAATCATTAGTGACAAAGTTATGGCCAAGAAACCCACAAAAGTCACAGAACTGTGGAGGAGACTGGAAGATGTGTGGACTAAAATCACATCAGAACAGTGTAAGAGACTAGTGATAGTCCTGTGGCCGTAGATGTGCTGAAGTCATTCAAAGCAAAGGCCTGTACAAAGCAAAGGCCTGTACACAGCAAAGGTCTGTACACTTCCTACTGATTGATGACTGTTGTAACCTTCACAAAATTTAATCTTTCTCTGTGCTACAGTCATGGCTGTTCTGTAATTATGATCATCACGTTTTGTGTAACATAAAGGTTTTAAGATGATAAACTTTGGTTATATTAGAAAACTTTGTTCTAGTGACATGATGCACCCCTTACACAAAAACCTTCAAATGTTGATCAATGTAAATTACATTCTGTCTGAAAAAATCAACTGATCATACATTGTTCTCTAATTTTGATTGCCAGTGTATAAAGCCTTCCAGGACTGGTGGCTGCCGTTCGGGTCTTGTCCTTCTCTGTGCTCATTTAACCTGATGTCACTGACACAAGGTAAGGTTTTAATACTAGAGTACTTCTGTCCTGATTTGGCACACCTTATAAAAGTGTGATGTCTTTGCTCAAACTGTTACCCAAGTGACCTATGTTATTTAAATGTTACACCATTATATACTTTGGGTTTCATCATAGAATAAAAGCCTTATACCATCTGTGAAACATGGTTGTTGAATTTTTATGGTTTGGACCTGTTATGCTACATCTATGGCCAGGGTTACGTACAACTATAAATGTAACAAGGAATTCTGAATACTAAGCAAATGCTTAAGAAATATCTCAAGACATCTATCCATGAACTGAATCTCAAGAGAACATGGGTCTTGCACCAAAATTATGACCCAAAGCGCACAAGTTGTTCTATAAAAAAAGGGTTAAAAAAGAATAAAACTATAGTTTTGGGATGATATGCAAATGGGAGATTCCTCTCCATAAGGCGAATAGCTAGTCCCCCAGGTTTGGGATGAAGAATTCACAGTATGCTGTAATGCAGTATTGCAGCCTATGATACAAGCAATCTAAAAGGCAAAACTAGTTATTACATTATTATTCCTGAAACCAAAGCAACCAAGAATATCTGCTATATTGGGAAGGACAAAACTTACATTTTCTACAGTGAAAAGGCTGAAACTCCTATTCATAAAATATCTAAGTCATTTGCTGATTTAATAACTGAAAATTGTATTGAATTTGCCACCGCCTTTTTAGAGGATGTCATCAGAGGTGTGCAGAAAGTTCGGGTAAAATGTCAATTAGGTTACAGCTACTGATGTCATTATTTAAGTTTTTATATCATCAATCACTGTTCCTGCCTTGTACATTTTTCTAGTACCATTCATTTCAAACCAGTCTTGTGCTTTCTTCACCACCTGTTCACAATGGCTAGAGAATAAAGCCTCAGAAATGACTACAATAGAGAAATATACTGCAGATGGAACTGTGGATGAAAATGCATTGAATACAATGTTAACTGTCAGCCTTTATTGAAAAAGTAGTTAATACAAGATGGATGGCTGGACACAAATGGAAAATGTGTATGAATAAAGCTGAGTGCTTCATCATGTTCTTCAATGCCTTTCAATGCTTTACGATTTCTTTTACCTTTTCATGAAGCAATATCAAAAATAGGAGAGATGTAGCCCATACTATATTAACGAATATGAAGACTGAAGAAGCATCATAACAATAAATTGACAAATCCCACACTAATGGCGGCAAAACAATACTGCCAATGATGAATTACATTAGAGAACAGTATGTATTAATTCTAGCATTTGTAGTTTGCCCACTAACATTTCTTTCATTTGCAGAATTTGCTACCTACAGAGCTTGTCATAAAAGGCTCTCTGGTGGGTTACGGTTTAGTGCTTTGTTCCTAAGCCAAGGTCTTGCATTGGTTTTTAAACCCATTTTTATGCTTTGGCTACAAGGTGCACGGATCACAGGTTTAGACCTGAGAGTTTAGTGGCCTATAGCTAATGGTTTCACAGATTTGGCTCAAATGAAAAGTTGAGATTTACAACTCATATAAAATAGCTAGGATTCCACATGCCTTAATGATGACTGCAAGAAACCGTAAGGCTTAACTTTTATATTGGAGAAGTTTCATCTCTTGACAACATCTCCCTTTTTAACTTCTGGCAGGTTCAATGTTGGGGGATTTACTAGTAATGGTGTTTCATATGCCATTTTTAATCTAAAGTATGCTGGAGTAAAACATGGGAGATGTCCCTGTGTCAGAAATTCGAATGTACACAGCTATCAAGTGTGCCAATTTTTTATTACATTTTTCAGGCAGTAGGAGGCTCTTCCTCCATTCCCAAAGGCTATTTAGAAAAAAATGGTAAGAGCAGTTGAAATGATAAAGTTGCACATTTTCGAGTGTATGATATGTGCATCCAAACTTGTTACTTTATCTGCACCAGTTCTAATGCAAAACCTTTAGAGGGAACCTGTCAGGTTGTTTATGCCCCCTGCTATCAATATCTGCACCTGCAGCTTCATAGTATTATTCTAATCACCCCTGTCTGAACTAATAGTGTAATGTTAAAGGTGAAAAAAGGCATTTATACACTTATATTTTCCTTTGTAAATAAGGCTGTGTGTAGACACCTCGGAGGACGTAGCCACTCTGGCAGGTTAATAGTTAACATTTCTGTTGAATGTCAGAAGATGCTGCTGAACCTGTGTGATGTCACGATTATGTGACTATAACAGACAGAGCTAAATCTCCATAGCCAATAATGATGTTGCTTGCTTAGCTCTGCCCACTATGGTCACATGATGATTACATCACATAGGTCCTTTATACAGAGACGTTTTCAGTGAGTCAACTATTAACCTGCTAGAGTAGCTATGTCCTCCAGGGTGTAGTCACTGCTTCATTCTCATAAGAAAATGTAAATGCTTTTTTTTCACCTTTAACATTACACTATGAGCTCAGAGACAGATGATTACAATAGTACTATGAAGCTGCAGGTACAGACGGAGGGGGGGGAGGGGACATAAACAACCTGATCGGTTCCCTTTAATAAATTCCCATTGTTTTCTAGGTCCAAATTTCCAAACACAACAACTCCTTTCTACCTGGCTTCATGTGTAGGGTTACATGGAGTCATGAAATAAACACTGATTTGATCATGACTTATTTTTGCGCTTAGAATAAGTATTTTTACTTCTCAGGTGACATCGCTTGTAACATATCTCAGTAAGCTGGACGCCAATATGTCCAATTAACAAGCGAACTTGTAAAACGCCCAGCAAGAGGATGCTATAATAAATAAAAAGGTTATATTTTCTTCAGATAATGAGCAGATAAAGGACAGCTAGGTCTAAATGTGGGGGCCTTACAACAACTTAATTTGTGTAGGTGGGTGTCAGGTTTTAATTAGATTCATGAAAAATATCTCCTGTACATATATGTTTATTAAAAAATATCTACAGTATGGATTGGTAGTTGGGTAACAACTATGAACTTATAATAGTGAGCATATATTCTATTATTTTAATAGTTGCATTTCATAATTTACTATATTTCTTAGATATAGTTTCGTAGAAATGTTCAAATAAATATATTGTCAAAATTTATCTCTATATTTGTAACAAACCTTTAAGGCACCTCCATGGGCAGAATGTTCGGTAGTTGTCACCACAGTATGGTTCAGTGTCTCCACTTGAATTTTGCTGGAAGCTCTAGGGGGGATACAGGAGGGTCTTCCTCTTCTGCCAGTTGTAATTTGGGATTCTCCTGTCCATGATCTGTAAACACTCACAAAAGATGAGACTAAAACAACCTAACGGATTGCATTTTCACCAGCTTAGGTGTTGTGATGGCACAGGGCAATCTCTTGGGGGGTACAACAGTAAAGCATTAATGCATAAGATCCCCAATTCTACCTATACTGCTGGTCTTCAGTTAAGAATGGCACTTCCCCTTTATACGGCAGCAACTACAATTCTTAATAAAAAATGTTTCAGGGCTTACCATCCCAAGGATAGAAACAGCCAAGGAAATTCAGTCTGGTGTGTGCATGAAAAGCACTGTAGTATTGAAGAGCATTAGAAAAACGTTCAATGCTTCCATCTGGTAAGACAAAATGTGATCTTCTATTTAATCCAATTAATCCAATTAAGAATACATAATAGGAAAACAGATTTAAAATCTATTGCAGTTCACACTCTTACTTATTGCCATAGGCTATGATTAACCCCATCATCCCCACGCAATTTTTTTTTCTCGTTTTCACATTTTTCTCCCCTGCTTCCAAGAGCCATCACATTTTTATTTTTCCAATAATACAGCTAAATAAGGGCTTGCTTTTTGTGGGATGAGTTGTATTTTTGAATGACATCATTAATTTTACCATATAGTGCACTGGAAAATGGGAAAAAAAATTCCAAGTCCAGTGAAATGGCAAGAAAAGTGAAATTCTACAATTCTTTCTTTTTTCACCATGTTCACTATATGGTAAAACCGACATTACAGTATGATGTCTCAGTTCAGTAGGAGTTTGTACATACAAACATGTATACTTTTACTTTTATCTAAGTGGTGAAAAAAATTCTGAAGTTTGTAAAAAAAAAAAAAAAAGAATTGCTCTTTTGTTACTATTGTCCGAGACCTATAGCGTTCTCAATTTTCAGGATCTGGGGCAGTGTGTGGCTTATTTTTTAGGGTCCTGAGCTGACATTTTTAACAATACTATTTTTGGGTAGATGTGATGTTTTGGTCACATGTATTTTATACATGTATATATACATTGCATTTTATTGCAATGTCGCTGTGAACAGAAATCATAATTTTGGTATTTAGCTTCTCTGAATGCGGCAATACCAAATATTTGTATTTTTTTAAATAATTTTATTTTCAGTGGGGCAAACCGGGGGTGATTAGAACTTTTATGTTTTTTTTTAATTTTCTTTATATTTTTAAAACCTTTCTGTTTTCACTTTTTCCTTATTTTACCTTATTTTCCTTATGGCCCTTCAACACTGCAGTGTTCAATCAATTCTTCAGTACAGAGCCATGCTTTTGCATCCCTCTGTACTGCAGAGGGATTCCTGCGAACACTGACGCTCAGCCAGTGCATGCAGGAGTCATGACAGCATCAGGGGTCATAATCTGACTCCTGTTTGTTATGGCAACACATTGGAGCCCCGAGATCACGTCACGAAGTCACTGATGGCTGTTCGTCAAATGGGCATATGTTCACCGAATAGATTGACGAACAGTTCACTGAACTTCTGAACCCCATTCAAATTAATGGGAGGCAAAGTGAAGGGTCTATAAAACACTACATAGAGTCACAAGGTGCTGGAATCACCTGAAGGTGATGAAATTACCACCTTTCCAGTGCTAAGGAAATCCTGAAAACTTGTACATTTACAGCTCTTGAAGGCTATAGTTGGCCACCCCTGCCCTAGAAGTCTCTGTGGAGGTAGCGCGGGGACAAGAGGAGTCTTTGAAATCTTTCACCAGACTCTGGCTCTCCCTGGACCCTCTTAGACCCTCTTCCCACAGTGCATCGTTTGATGATTGTTTCTGCAGATTTTGAGAATAAGCATCAAAATCTGCATGTTTATCCTGAGGCCAGCAAAGTTTTTAGCACTTCTGAAGTGCTGTGCCCACGTTGCTTTCTTTTCCTTGCAGATGTGGTACAAATTTCTTTTTTCTGCCCCCAAATCTGCAACAAATCTGTAAGGTAAAATTTTTTTTAGCACAGCACTTCTGAACTCTCAGGCATTGCTGGCTTTAGGATAGATGTGCATATTTTGATGTTGTGGCGGTACAGTGCCTCAGTGGCTAGCAATGCATCCTTGCAATGCTATGGTCCTCGATCTAACATCTGCAAGGAGTTTGTATGCTCTACCAGTGCTTGCATGAGTTTCCTCTGGGCAGTCCAGTTTCCTTGCACATTTCAATGACATACTGAAAGGATGTTTAGATTGTAAGCCCCCATGGGGACAGTGTTGCAAATGTATGTAAAGTATATTAAATAATCAATAAAGTATGTAAAGAATCAATAGAGCTTTATAAATAAATAATTAAATATTATTATTATTACTAGATTCTCAAAATCTACTTCAAAGAAAGCATCAAACAATGCAGCATTTATCCACTTCTGCTTCTCGTGGACAGGCAGTTTTTGCATTTCTTGCCATGACTGTGGCTCTGCTTCAGGAAGTGTTCTGACCATACAAGAAAGGCATCTACGGTAGCTGGGATACCTTTGTTGTGGTCTTTCTGATCTCCTGACTAGAGGTCGACTTGATTCTTCTGTTTCTTCCTTGCTGGCTTCAGAGCTTATCCAGACTTCAATGTTTTCTTTTTCAATTGTCTGGGTTTGGTAATTGAGATTCTTGTTCTTGTTTCTTGGCTTGAATGACTGGTGTAAATTCATGGAATTTTAGCAAAACAGAGTTCTCATCAATCACTACATGTCTGCTGATTGTTACTGTGTTGGTCTCTGGGTGTAGAATTCTGTATCCCTTTTGAGTTTCGCTATTGCCCACTTGGATCACTTGCTTTGCATGTGATTCCCACTTGGAATGTTTTTCGTTGGGAACATACACAAACGCTTTGCTTCCAAATATTCTGAGGTGCTTCAGGTTAGGCTTCTCGCAACTCCAAAGCTCATATGGAGTTTTATTTGTGGCTTTACCTCGCAGTCTGTTTTGAAGCTGTCTTGATGGCTTCCCCCCAATATGTTGTAGCTAGATTCGCATCAAACAACATACTTCTTCCACTTTCACAGAGAAGGGATTGGGGGGGAGGGTATTCATTGTATAGGAGGGGAAGATAGTGTAAATAGTAACCTGGGCACAAGTAATAAAATTGGGGGTGGCATGGGGGTGGGGTTAGAACAGTCAATCTAGTAGGAAGGAATAGAGGTAAAGAGAGATGCATAAAGTGCATGTACACTAATGCCAGAAGCCTCACCAACAAAATGGAGGAATTAGAATTGATTTTGTTGGAAAATAACTATGACATGGTGAGGATTCCGGAGACTTGGCTGGACGAGAGCCATGACTGGGCTGTTAATTTACAGGGCTATTGTCTGTTCAGAAATGACCATACAAATAGGCGAGGAGGAGGTGTATGTTTATACGTAAAATCATCCTTAAAACCCATCCTGCGTGATAATATAGGTGAATCTAATGGAAATGTAGAGTCCCTGTGGGTGGAGATAAGGGGAGGGGGAAAAAATAATAAATTACTGATAGGGGTTTGTTATAAGTCCCCAACAATAATGGAAGTGGAGGAGAATATCCTCATAAAGCAAATAGATGAAGCAGCGACTCAGGGAGAAGTCATTATTGTGGGGGACTTCAACTACCCTGAAATACATTGGGGATCAGAAACCTGCAGTTCCAGCAAAGGTAATAAGTTTTTGAAAACTATGAGAGACAATTACCTTTCACAACTGGTTCAGGACCCAACAAGAAGGGGGGCACTGCTGAACCTAATATTAACCAACAGGCTGGACCGCATATCAAATATACGGGTTGGAAGTCACTTGGGTAATAGTGATCATAACTTAATAAGCTTTCAAGTATCCTTTACTAAGACGTGTAGTAGAGGGGCTACAAGGACACTAATCTTCAGGAAGGCAAATTTCCAACGGTTGAGAGATGATCTTAGTGCAATAAACTGGGACGATGTCCTGAGACATAAAAGTACACAACACAAATGGGAGATGTTTATTAGCATCCTGAATAGGACCTGTGCACAATATATACCCTATGGGAATAAGCATGCTAGAAATAGGAGGAAACCACTATGGCTAAATAAAGCGGTAAGAAGTGCAATATGTGACAAAAAGAAAGCATTTAGGGAATTAAAGCAAGTAGGTAGTGATGAGGCATTAAATAAATACAGAAAATTAAATAACATTTGTAAAAAGCAAATCAAGGCAGCAAAGATTGAGACAAAGAGACTCATTGCCAGAGAAAGTAAAAAGAATCCCAAAATATTTTTTAACTACATAAATAGTAAGAAACTAAAAAATGATGGTGTTGGCCCCTTTAAAAATAGTCTGGGTGAAATGGTGGATGAGGATGAGGAAAAAGCCAATATGCTAAATGACTTTTTTTCAACAGTATTTACACAAGAAAATCCCATGACAGACAATATGATCAGTGAGAACAATAATTTTCAATTAAATGTCACCTGCTTAACCCAAGAGGAAGTACGGCATCGTCTAAAAATCACTAAAATTGACAAATCCCCGAGCCGGGATGGGATACACCCCAGAGTGCTGCAGGAATTAAGTACTGTCATAGATAGACCATTATTTTTAATATTTAAAGATTCCATAATAACAGGGTCTGTACCACAGGACTGGCGTATAGCAAATGTGGTGCTAATATTCAAAAAGGGGACAAAAACTGAACTTGGAAATTATAGGCCAGTAAGCTTAACCTCTACTGTGGGTAAAATCCTAGAGGGTTTTCTAAGAGATGCTATACTGGAGTATCTGAAGAAAAATAACCTCATGACCCATTATCAACATGGTTTTACGAGGGACCGTTCCTGTCAAACTAATCTAATAAGCTTCTATGAAGAACTAAGTTCTGGACTGGACCAAGGAAATGCAGTGGATGTGGTGTATATGGACTTTTCAAAAGCTTTTGATACGGTGCCACACAAAAGGTTGATACATAAAATGAGGGCAATGGGGATAGGGGAAAATAAGTGTAAGTGGGTTAAGAACTGGCTTAGTGATAGGAAACAAAGGGTGGTTATTAATGGAACACACTCAGAATGGGTCACAGTTAATAGTGGGGTACCACAGGGGTCAGTGTTGGGCCCGCTTCTATTTAATATATTTATTAATGACCTTGTAAGGGGCATACAGAGTAGAATCTCAATATTTGCAGATGACACTAAACTCTGCAGGGTAATCAATACAGAGGAGGACAATTTTTTATTACAGGAGGATTTATGTAAACTAGAAGCTTGGGCTGCTAAATGGCAAGTGCGCTTTAATGGGGATAAATGTAAAGTCATGCACTTGGGCAGAGGAAACAAAAGGTATAATTATGTGCTTAATTGTAAAACACTGGGCAAAACTGTCACTGAAAAAGACCTGGGTGTATGGGTAGATGACAAACTCACATTTAGTGGCCAGTGTCAGGCAGCTGCTGCAAAGGCAAATAAAATAATGGGATGCATTAAAAGAGGCATAAATGCTCATGAGGAGAACATAATTTTACCTCTATACAAGTCACTAGTGCGACCACACTTAGAATACTGTGTACAATTCTGGTCTCCGGTGTATAAGAAAGACATAGCTGAACTAGAGCGGGTGCAGAGAAGAGCGACAAAAGTCATTAGAGGATTAAGGGGTCTGCAATACCAAGACAGGTTATTAAACTTGGGGTTATTTAGCTTGGAAAAACGAAGGCTTAGGGGTGATCTTATAATAATGTATAAATATATGAGGGGACAGTACAGAGACCTTTCTAATGATCTCTTTACTCTTAGGCCTGAGACTGGGACAAGGGGGCATCCTCTACGTCTGGAGGAAAGAAGGTTTAATCATAATCACAGACGCGGATTCTTTACTATAAGAGCAGTGAGACCATGGGACTCTCTGCCACATGCTGTTGTAATGAGTGAGTCACTACTAACATTTAAGAAGGGCCTGGATGCCTTTCTTGAAAACTATAATATTACCAGTTATACATACTAGATTCTTTGATAGGGAGTTGATCCAGGGAATTAGTCTGATTGCCGTATCTGGAGTCAGGAAGGATTTTTTTCCCCCAATGTGGAGCTTAGTGTTGCCACATGGGTTTTTTTTTGCCTTCCTCTGGATCAACATGTTAGGCTATGGTTTGAACTAGATGGACTTAAAGTCTTCCTTCAACCTTAAAAACTATGTTACTATGTAATGTGGTTCTTTCTCTCGGCAATGCCATTCTGTTCTGGGTTGTATGGAATAGTAGTCTGGAACCCAATTCCATTCTTTTTCAAGATGGTTTGTGTGACGAAATGGACCCCTTTAATATATAATGTAGGAGGATTTCTCATTCATCCAGACCATATTGTATTTTGGTTTACAAACTTGTGATGGCCAGCTTGAAATCTTGTAGATGCCTGTGGTATTTAGTTTAGCATGGTAATGTAATTATCTAACTTGTTTGTCATAGAAGGCCAGTGAACTTAATGATGCTAATCGTTAGTGATGGGCGAGTCCTAAATTACTCGGAATCGCTTGACTCTAGCGAGTCCGAGCCCGGGACTCGCTACTCGTTGCGAGTCTAGCGAGTCTAATGTTAATGAATGGGGAAGCGAGTAATAGCGAGTAATGTGCGATTTACAAATCGCAGATGTCTCGGAAAGCGCTTGCATTGCCGTTTTGGAAGCCCCACTCGCAACAGTTTTTTGCTGCTGTGTCCGTGTCTGTGGTTTTTATCCAAATTATATGATAACAAGAGAACAAGAGACAGGGTTTAATAGGGATATTGTCCCATCCCTGTCTGTAATGTGTGTTTTATAGACACTAGGTGTGGGAGAACACTTTTTTGTTATTTTAACAAATATTTATTAAAGGTTATATTTTAAAAGTGCACCTTAAGTAAGAAATGTGTCCGTGTCTGTGTAGCAGCACAGTAGTCCCTGCAAAAATTATTAAGTGCGCACAAGTAGTCCCACAAGCACGTGGCGTACGTGCTATTTGCAGGTAGGAGAGCAGCAACGCACTGGTCTGCCACAGAGAAAATAAAGCTGAAGGGGTTATTATGACCCAAAATCTATCAGGTGCAAAAAAATAGGAAATAGTACCTCAGCTAAGCCTCTGACGTCAGCTATTAGGAAAGCTGAGTGAGTAAACTAAGCTATGAGGTCGGTCCTGTGTGCACTGTAAGGCTGCTCCTCCCTGCCTGCCTGCCTACAGTCCTCTACACGGTACTCCTCTGTCCTCCTGGTAGCTCTCAGAAGAGCTTTTTGGGGTAAATATAAGGAATCTTGAAGTTTCCCTACACTGACTGACACTCCCTATGATCTGCTCCAGCATCTACGTCACCCTGCACTAGCTCAGATCGTCACAGGAATGTGGAGAAAATGGTGGTGGCAAGGCTTATATACAGCCTCGCCTCTCATACATGACATAGGCATCACGATGGACAGAAGCCAATCATAGTCCTGCCACAACCAACATGGCTGTGGCATTACTGAATATGATTGGCTAACATGCTTGTCCATCTTCACAAGTTTTCTGACCTAACACGCTAGGCTGTCTCGGAAGCTTTGTCGGAACATAACAGATTCTGTATTCGCGAGTCCCGAATACAATATTCAGGACTCGGATTTGTAGACTCGCTCAGACTCGCTCAGACTCGCTTAGACTCGCTGCTGACAGCGGGTATCCATGAAGCGGTGCGATTGTTTAAACGATTTGGGGAGATCAAGCTACATAGCGATGTGATATAGCGAGTCTAGCGAGTGAGAAAAAGTAAACTCTGACAAAACTAGGATTGCCATTGACTTGCATTGGACTCGTTACTGTGCGAGTAATCGCTGGGAAACTCGCAGAGTACCGAGTCCTGCGAGTCCCTTACTACTCGCCGAGTAATGACTCCTAGCGAGTAGACTCGCCCATCCCTACTAATCGTCCATTGTATATTACCCTGTGAATATTGACTTTATGTAAATTGCCGCAGCCACAATTGTTTTAATGTCATGGTTTGCAGACTGAATGTCTCCTACTAACATTCCATTGTAAGGGCTATATCAATCAGTATTTGGCTCTCTATGTCTGGACTGCAATAATACTAAAAATATGTTAAGTGAGGCTTGAGGTATAGCCAATGAAAAGACAGTGTTATTCCACCAATCGTGAAGTCTCCCAATATCCTGCAATGAGGGCTGAGGGTATATAAGGAGGACTATTCATTTTGACCAGCAGATTGGATACAGGAAGCTAATATAGGATCTTCGAGTCCAATTGGCAAGCCATAACTCCAGGCCTAGGCATTTCGGTGCCGATCAAGGGGATCAGAACTTGGACTATAAAACCACAAGGACTTCAGCATCGATTTATTGGATTTGGCTGTGATGACAAAGGCATAAGGAAGCCACGCAGGTTGGGACAATTCAGTCACTTGCCTACAGACTTTGATGTGCTGACTCAACTTCCTAAATCTGGCATTATTTCTTTCTCGATGGGTGCCTGCCAAAAGCAAGGTGCCACTGGTTTGGAGTAAATAGCCCTGGAGTATCTGAGGCACGAAGATTCTAAACCCTGGTGAGCCAGCGGAAGGGTGAGACACTGTCGCCTGTTACATTATGTGTTGTGCTTGGTTATGCGTTATATGCTGTTATCTGTTTGGGGATCCAATAAAGCCTTAATATTGTGGTTCCCTCACCCTGTGTTGTCTGAGTAGTGTTCCGCCCACGGTTAAGGAGCTCGGGCATTCAGTTGGGGATGAGCCCTGGTCCACGTTTTCTTAGTAAAGGTGGCTGGGCCAGCGGACGAAAGCACCCACTGACCCCCGGGTCTCCACAGTTTACACCTTACCACTTGTATATTCAGTCCCATTATCTGCACGCAGGGCTTTTGGCATTCTTTAAAATTTGTTACACACTACAGCAAGATATTCTTCAAGTTTCTGTGGAACTTTATCCTTACTGTGAAGCAGGTAGGCAACTGTATATCTGGAGTAGTCATCAATAAATGTGAGAAAATATCTCTCCTTGCTTGGAGTTTGAATACTCATTGGACTGCAAACATCTGTGTGTATCAAATCCAGTGGCTGTGCAGATCTAGTGGTGCTTACTTTAGGAAAGGATTTTGTGGAAATTTTTCCCTGAAGACAGCTAGTGCACTTCTTCATTTGACTACATTGCTTGACTTCCACACCATTTGCAAGTTAACCTAGCTTCCTTACTGCTTCTGGGTCTCTGTGTCCAAGACGTCTGTGCCATACATGGATACAGTTCTTATGCAGATCTTGTCTAACACTGTACATTCTTGCTTTGCATTTTAGCTGATAAAGGCCTTGTCCACACACCTGCGCTCTCAGTATTTAGCGCTTCTGCGCTAAATACTTAGATTTCTGCAGAGAAGCGCAGGTGCGTGTGTGCGGGCGCTTTCTGCAGATGCTGTCCCTGGTTACCCGATGTGTATCGTGGTAACCAGTTCATACAGCAGGCTGCATGGTCACCGTTTATCCCGAGCGCACAGGGAAACGCTGCTTGAAACAATTCATTAGAAATTCATGGCAGTCATGTCTAATATTGGCGTGACCACATGAATTTCAGGCTTAGGGCCAGCTGATAATACAAAGCTGGCCATAACCCCTTTATTACCTAGTGAGCCACCGCACCAGGGCCCTGGATGAGTTGGATACAGCACCAGAAAATGGCGCTTCAATGAACGTGCGATTTTCTGGGGTGGCTGCGGACTGCAAGTCGCAGGAGGGGGGGCCCAGAAAGCTTAGGCCTCCCTGCACTGCAGATTCCAGCCCCCAGCTGCTCAGTTGTACCTGACTGGTCAAAAAAATAGCGCGAAGCCCTACATCAAATTTATTTTAATTATTTCATGAAATTCATTAATTAAAAAAAAGGGTTTCTACAATAGGTGCAGGGGTTGCGATCGCACCCGGGCCCTGCAGCCTAGGGGTGCCCCAAACATCCCTTTGGCCCATAGAAAAAGACTAATACTACTATAGATTTGCAATAATTGGGGGCCCACTGCAAATAGGCAGCTGGGGGTTGGGGGCAGGCCGTTCCTGCCTGCTGTACGTGGCTGGACACAAAAATATGGCGAAGCCCACGCCAAAATCTTTTTGAAAAATTCATTCAAAAATTAAAAAACAAAACATTTATGGACTGCATCTTTATTAACCTCTCCACTTGAGGGTTAATAAACATGCAGTCCCTAAATTATATATTTTTTTACTTTTTCATTAATTTTTCACCAAACTTTTGATGTGGGCTTCGCCATATTTTTGTATGCCAGCCAGGTACAGCAGGCAGGAATGGGCTGCCCCAACCCCTAGCTGCCTATTTGCACCTGGCCGGACACAACAATATAGGAAAATCCATATTTTTTAATTATTTTATGAATTTCTATTTACCGGAAGTTAATGACTTCCGGTTTATTCACTGCTCTGTTGGTGCTCGGCAATCTCCACCGGCGTTGGCAGAGTTCGGGCTGTGCCGGCAGGGTTCACCCACGGTCATAGCCCTAGCTATGACTTGGGGTGAACCCTGACTGTCAAAGTCAGTTGTCAGCCTGCTATCGCTCTGCATAGACGTATGTGTGTATGCAGGGCGATGTAGCAGTGCTGACATTGCGTTTTTGGACTACGTCAGATGGAAGAGGAATTTTTTTAATAAAGATGGAGTCTCTAAGTGTATTTTTTGTTTTATTTCAAATAAAAAATTTTTTTCTCTGTGTTGTGTTTTCTTTTTTTTAAAAAATCACTAGAAATTCATGGCGGTCATGTCTAATATTGGCGTGACCTTATGAATTTCGGGCTTAGGGCCAGCTTAAAATACAAAGCTGGCACTAACTCCTTTATTACCCAGTGAGCCACCGCACCAGGGCCCTGGATGAGTTGGGTACAGCGCCAGAAGATGGCGCTTCAATGAATGTACCATTTTCCGGGGGTGGCTGTGGACTGCAATTCGCAGCAGGGGAGGGCAGAAAGCTTGGGCCTCCCTGGGCTGGGGATTCAAGTCCCCAGCTGCTTAGTTGTACCTGGCTGGTACAACTAAGCAGAGGAGGCCAGGCCTAGTTTCACACGGGTCAGAGGCTTCACCAAGGGATAAGCAACAAGGAGGCCTGACCTTATGCTCACTCACTGTGGAGATCCAGCAGTGTTTCCCGATCACCGGAGTGTGCCCTGGACAGTATCTTCAATACCACCAGTAAAGGTACAGAGACAACTTCCAGTGTGTGTGTCCGTTTCTCCAACCCTGACTCTGTCCAGCTCAAAGACTGTAGCAGTGGCCTGGCTGCCTAGCCACCTCACTGTGCAAATCCCTGTCACCTCATCACAACCCCGGGGACTTTGCTCTGCCTGTGGGGAGCTATACCATCCAGTTGTCTGTCCATCATCCCCTGGTGCCATCACCAGAAACCACAGGTGGTCTCACGAGACATTTATTCCCTTTTTCTAATTTACAATTGACTACCAGGGCTATGGGCCTGGGCACCAGCCACCAAGACAGCACCCCCAGAACAATGCCCGGGTACTGACTTCCCATAGACCCCTGGGTGGATCAATTTCTAGCATCACGAACAGGATGCCATGCCTGGTATCACTGGGTACTGTGTGTCATGTGTATTGACTGTTCATTGTGAACTGTTAACATTTGGCCACTATTGCTGCGCCATTGAGGGGGAAGGAAGGGGGCATAATGGCTGAAAGAGCGCGAAGCCAAGCCCCGCCCCACGCTCTGCCGAGTACTGATGAGGCACAGCGGCCTAATCCGGAAACTCCCAAATGATTAACTCCCTGCCTGCTGAGCTATCACCTAGTTAACTCTAAAAATACTGGCCATAATTTACTATGTCAGATACGTGAAGCGACTAAGAAGCTCCATTCCTAGGCCCTACCAATCAGCCCAGACTAAGTATGTCTGCAGTTGGTAGAGCATCTGACACGCCGGGCGCTGTAGCTCCAATCATGCTGCTCTCGCTACCGTACGTCCCGGGGGCTAAATGGTTACCTCAGTATGATGGCCAGCCAGACGCCTTGTCAGCATTTAAAAGGAAAATCTGCAGTGTGCTAGATATGTACGTAATGACTGGCAAACAGAGGGCTGCTGTTGTACTGGGACAATTAACCGGTGCAGCAGAGTGGGAGATTGAAACCTGGTCAGAAGCAGAGCAAGAATCAGAAGAAGGTTCCTAGAACCGAAACGTTGCCACAATGTTCTGATGGCCTAATAAAGGCATACTAAACCCCCATTTGGAGTGCTGCAGTCCCCTTTTTGTGCTTTATATTTATGCAAATAGGAGCATTGCCCTGACTCTCTTTGCACCCGGTCACTAGCCGTGCTGTTTGGATTTTTCTTTCCTATAATCTCTGATAGATAGATAGCTTCT
The DNA here is from genome assembly GCA_033576535.1 of Allobates femoralis. NCBI lineage: Eukaryota > Metazoa > Chordata > Amphibia > Anura > Aromobatidae > Allobates > Allobates femoralis. Next base: position 230,132,041 of record JARQOC010000003.1, read on the forward strand.
TTTGAAATCCGCAATGACACTGACCTCCGAATGCATTCTTACCACTGTTACCAGCGGCCTCAGGATGACATCAGAGACTATGCCTGGTGCCTGCAAGAGGTGCTGCGAGCTTTGAAACAGGTCAGCCCTGTTAGCGTGCAGGAGGAGGACAAAATGCTAACTGAGCAGTTTATCCATGGGCTACGGTCACCAGGTGCTGGTGGTCACTAGGTCACCTGGATGTAGAATTTAACACTGTAAAGGACATGGCTATCAAGGGGCTGCAACTCCTAGAAACCCCTGATGTGGCAGTCCGGCGGTGGCAGAATGACAATGTTCCAGCACCCCCAGAACAACGCCCGAGTACCGAGTTTTCATACACCCCTGTGTGAATCAATTTCTGGCTTCAAAAACAGGATTTATTCTCTTTTTCTAATTTGCAATTAACTACCAGGGCTATGGGCCTGGTAACCAGCCACTGAGACAGCACCTCCCAGAACAAAGCCGGGTACCGAGTTCCATAGACCCCTGGGTGAATCACTATACATTCTATATATGACATGAAATATATAGACAGTACTGTTGTTTTCACACTTTTTGTACCATTTAGAACTTGTCTCTCAGTACCTATGTGCTCATACATTGTAAATTCTAACAATGTACTGTATGTTCTATATTATTTTCTATCATTGCTTAACTTTGTATGATATGATAATTGTAGATCGATCCTCTGAGGAAAATTGACTAGCCCAGGGTATGGGGACTCGGATATCTGGGCCCTCTGCTGCGGTTAGGGATGTCACTGGTGGCCTGCCAAGACCCGTGGACCTGGTGGTCAACTAAAAATGGGTAATTTGAATGGGAATAAAAGTTTAAAAGTTTATTGTGACACCACCCGCAGATTCTGGTGATGTAGCACCAGCGCCGCTTCAGACCTCCAGAAGGCGATGGTACAGCAGCCGAGATGGTACAGCTCCCTACAGGTAGAGCTGGCCCTCCGGGACAGGGATGCACTTGTAGTGATGGAAGTGCTGATGATGGAGATAGACAAGTGTAAGTGTAGCGGTGAAATAAGTACACAGTCACTCTACCCGGGTACTTTACTGGAACAATGCTGATGGTAGTACAGTTCAAAGAAGACAAACGTTGTTAAGCCTTCCTTGTTTCTAACCCGTGTCCTGCTGCTACTGCCTGTCCGGGAACAGCCCGGGTGCTTCCTGAGTATCCCAGCTTCTCGCTGTCTTCTCTCCTGCACTGGATCTCGACCCCGGTGGGTTATCGTGGTGTGACTGGTTTCCTTTCTGACAGGGTGTCTGGGCCAGTAGACGGACCCACGATCTCCAGTGTTACGGCTCAGGGGCTGAACTTGCTGTGCCGTGTCTTTGGAACTGGCACTCCAGGGTTCCCTCTCTGAGCATGGACGCTCGGGGGATCCCCTCCTTCAGTCTGGGCTCCCTGTTCTCTCTCCAGGCCCCCTCTCTGGAAGTCTCCTTTCTCTCTCTGGGAGGCTCCCTGTGATCCATCTTTCCTTAGTCCCGACTAAAACTCACTGTTTTTCTACCTCCCTGTTCCCCTAACTCCCCCCCCCCAGGGTATGGGACCTCACCATCTGCGTAGGTGGGTGTGTGGGAGTGCTAGGATGGGATCCTCCTACAAATCCTACATTCCATTGTGACAGGCGTAACCGTACACTCATTTATGGGTGCAGTACCCCAACTGTGACGCCTGACCAGTGGGGCGCCACATTCCCCCTTGGTGGAATACACTCGTCTGCGAATGTGGTTAACTGGGGTACCAGAGAGTGAAATTTTCTTTTTCATTAAACAATAACAATAACAGGTAACATATTTACATTTTCAAGCACTGTGTTTCATCCCTTTATGAGAGGCTCCAAACTTAGAACGTTGCATAGTATAAAAAAAAAATTAATAACAGGGGATTCTTTGGCCTCACGGGGACCGGTAACTGCGCGGACCCAGCGGTAACTATTGTCCTGCACAGTCCAGTGTGTATTATCACCACTGGGCCGCTGGGGTTAAACATTATCAATTAACAGGGTCAGAGTTCTCATGAAAATTTATGAGTCTCTATGGGGCAAAAAGGGCGAAAAGGGATTAATTATTCAGGAAAACAAAAGGAAGATAAATGAATAATTTCCACTCAGGTTTTCTTAATAACTGTAGTAGTTGCTTAGAGGCGTGCTACTCTTATGGCAAACCATTAAATAGGTCCCGCATGACGCTCGTAGGTAACCTAGTCTCCACGCTACAGATCTCGATCCGGGTGACCACAAAAATATCGTCTTTTATGCCGGTTTCGCGTATAAACCCCCACCCGTCCCCATAGCGGAACGACACAACAGTACCTTTCTTTCTCAGTTCTGTAAGTAATGGGGGTTGTAGACGGGCTTTATCTCTTGAATGGCGGCACTCCATTTCAAGTCGCCACCAGTACTCCCTGCGGCGTTGTCGGGTCGCCTGGTCCTCCTCGCTGCGCTGTGGAGTGCTGACCTGGGGAGAGTATGCTGGAGGTGAAGGGCTGGTTGCTGGGGCATGGATGTTGGCGCAGAGCCCTTGCGGTACTCCCAGGCACTCCACCATGCTGCCTCCGGGTGTCGCCTCCGGTGGCTCCAGAGCCATAGTCCGAGTCATCCGCGTTGGGATCCTCCTCCATGGAGGAGTCATCGTCCCCTTCCTCGGACTTGACAATAATGTCCAGTTTCTGGTCAGATCCGGTCGCATCCTAGACTTGCCGGGCGTTGGTAGGGCCAGCTGGCGGGTCCACGGGGTCATCTGTCTAGACCCCTGCCTCCTGAGTCTGCATGGGTGGTTTTGCTGCTAGGACCTCCTCCACAGCTCGTGCAATGGCCGCTGCCTATCTTGCTTCTCGGTCCACCACCCGGAACATCAGCTCTACAGCCCGGTTGGCACTGCAGCTGCGGACATCCCACTACATCATCTGTGCCAGGTTGTTCCACAGCTCTCGGAAGGCCTCACTACAGAGCTCTGCATCTCCCTCGTTGGTCAGAAGGGAGACCGAGTCTAGGTCCCCACGGGCTATGCGGGCCTGCTGCTCCACCTTGTGCATGAGGTCCGTCCAATGGGTCGCCATTGCACCGGTCTTACACGCTGTTCCTCGTGTCCTTCTTTTCCGGTTTGTCCTCTAAGCTTTTAGGAGGCTCCCCTCGGTCACTTCCCCTTTTTGTTGCCCAAGGTTGGTCGTAGAAGACGGAGGAAGGAAGCTTGATTGTTACCCCCGCCACTAAGCCAACAAGGACTTGGACCTCGTGGATGCACCAGACACAGGAGCGCCTTCTTCTGCACTATCTGCATGATGTCCATATTATTAAGATTCAAATTAGTGATAACTACTGGGCTGCCACGCTGTTGCAGTACAAGAGTAAATTTAGCCAGATGCTTCCCACCATGGACAGGGACACGCACATGCTGGAGTACCAAAAAAGACTTGTAGACCATTTTAGGATTGGTGTTCCTCAACACAGAATGGAGGGACACAGTATGCATTGCAGATCTACAATTTAAACCTGGGGGATGTCAAGTCGCCAGCGTAGAAGAATTAGCAGCAGTTTAACTGTCAGAAGTAATGTCTGGGAGTCATTTGACCAATTTTTTAAACCAGCCCATCCATCAGCAGAACTGAGTACAAGACTGACACACAGTGAATGACTGAAGAGGATGGTGCAGGAAAATGTAGAACTCAATAATTATGCCAGCAGAGGAGGTTTGGACCTTTTTGCATTTCGGGCTTCAAAAATGGAGGAGTGGCCTGAGCTCACCAGTCACGTCTTGGAGGCTTTGTCATCCCAGCAGCTAGTGTTCTCTGAGAACGTGTTTTCAGCACTGCTGGTGGTGTCCTGATGGATAAGTGCATCCAGCTGTCCCCTGAAAGTGTAGACTGATTTACTTTCATCAAGATGAACAAATCATTGAATGTCAAGGTCTTTTCCACCCCAGTGGCAGACTGGGCAGACTAGGCGATGTTGTACTTTTTGGTGTGTGGCAAAGATCTCACCATTATATCATTTTTATTCTGGGTCAATTGAAGCCATGTTTGTGGTATATGACCTTAAATTTTTAATATGTGAAAACTTTTTTTGGTTTTCTTTTTCTTGAATTTAGCAGGGCTATGTGAGTACAATGCCTACACATGTAGCTCATCCCCCTGCTGCTAATGAATATTTAACCTTAAAATGCTAGGCCAGACCCTGTTCCAGACCCTGTGCCATGCGTGCAGGCTGCAGTATTATGCAATTTTTATTCTGGATCAATAGATGTCAGTTTTGTGGCATCTGGCCCTAATTTTTTTTATACTGTTCTTGGGGTGTCTTTGTTGTGTTTCGTGAATTACGCAGGGCTCTCTGAGCACCATGCCTACACCTATCACTTATCTCCCTGTTGCTGATCAATTTTGAAGCTTGAAATATTGTGCCAGGTCATATCCCATACATCAATAATGCACCAGGCTAAAAATGTTAATTTTGAAAAATAGATGGCACTTTGCTGGTGTCTGCCCCTAATTTGAGCTGTTTTTGCAGCTTTTGGGCCCCTTTGAAGGTGTTTTCTATGCCTTTGATTTTGCCTCTTATTTATTTCAATGGGGTTCAGAAGTTCGGTGAACTGTTCGGCCACCAGTTTGGCAAACATATGCCAATTCTGAGAGCCTAACTGAACCCAAACTTCAAAAGGTTCACTGATCTCTCGCTAGGACTGCTAGTACCTGCTATATACAGACAAATCATGACTATACATCATACCCATCTTACAGAGTCAACAGAAGAAACTGGAAACTGCTCACAGAATATTTTTTTGTAGGCTTTTTACAAAGTCATTGCTTTTTGATTTTCTCAACAGCAAAACTGTTGCTGCTCCTAAAATATATGTTTAGTTTTTCTTCTTTGACTGAAGTAATGGAATTATGTAGATAGAGCTGCAACTAATCACAGAGCTCAGCAGCTCGTGCTTTCTACATGTAGGATTTTTTGTACAATTAATGGAGCATATCAGGAAATTTTTCTGAAAGGGGCCCATCCTTGAAGCTCTGAGGTGTGGTCCACTGTCTTTCTCTCTTATGTATAAATATATAGTGAGTTTCTTGTATACATGAGATGAAATTCTTTTGAAGATTCATTTTATCAGTCAGTTCACCAAGTTGTGCTAAGCTCATTCATTGTTTGTGGTGCGAGTCCAACCATAACCTGTTGAAGATTTTTCATCTTTCAGCATAATCAGCATTCAAACAGCACAGTGTAGGGAGGAAAGTATACACACATATAAAACACAACACCATCTGGTTTCTGCCGATCATGGTCCCTCTAGCATAAGTGTTCAGCTGTTGTATTCGTCAGTGGAAATGAAAAGTGAAGAAAAATTACTCAGCAAAATTGGAAAAAAGTGATATTAGAATATAGATGAGTTTATTACAATTATTTCTGCTAACAAGTTGTAATCTGTAATTATACTTAGGGCCTGTAATGTGGCACATGGGGTCCTGATGCATCTGCATTACAGAAATAGTGATGCATCATGCCCCACGCTCCATATAGCAATGTTAGGGTGGTCTGGGATGGTAGTCATGGTTGAGGCTCAGTCTGCGGAAGTCTAGTCCATCCCACAAGGTGGGGGATATTTTGTTTGGTGGTGGTCTGGAACTGGCTGGGTGCTAAAATTTGTTTTGTGCACGTCATATGTGGCACCTCTGCGGTTCGGTCGCCACAGTGGTACTGCTCCTATCCGATAGTTGTAGGATCATGCTCACAGGTAAAATGGGAATGCCATGCTGAGATCACCAAAACACACCCAACACTATTCAAGCTCCAGGCCAGGGAGTTGCTGGGAGGAAGAGGCTCGCCGATAGAGCAGTCCCCATCTGCTGGCAGGAGGGAGGAGTTAGTCAATGGGTGGGGTTGAGGAGTCAGTTACTGAGAGTTGGAGAGAGGAAGAAGCAACATCAAGGCAAGATGGAGTGAGTTCTAGGGAAGTAAGGCAGCTGGGGAGAGAGCAGAACTCATGCAATAGGGCCAACTGCTAAACTCCAGGCCTGAGGACCCGAATCTACAGCAGGCTGGATGGTTTGGCATAGGAATTTGCTGCACAGGAGTACCAGTCCCAATCTGGTCTGGGTATCTTCAGGACCAGCCAAGAAACTGGAGGTCACTGAACGTCACGTGTAGTGGTCGCTAAGGTGGACTCTCCCAGGCGAAGGAACTGGAGAAGGTCAAGAGGACTTGCAAGGCAGTCGCTCGCAGGACCCATAGTCACCTGCTTTGAGTGTTGTAACCACCAGGACACTAGGAAGGAAAGGAGTAGCAAAGTTTCAGACAGCAACAGGAAGCAAGGAAAGGCCTTATACTCAGTGTCTCAGTGAGGTGGATCCGGACTACTTGTGTGTCGGCCAAACTGCAACCTTGGAGGATACAGTACCCCGACTGGGTTGTAAGCAAGGTTGACCAGTAAGAACTGCAAACCCCCTGTGTCTGCCTACTCCTTCCTGCACCTGCAACTACTACCACCATAATTATGGCTAGGGTCACACTTGGTAGAGTAAATGCGCTTACCGTATCCAGATACGGATGCAGTAAGCGCAATTGCCTTAAGACACATTTTGTTCACAAAATGTGTCCGGGAAACCGCAATGCGGCAACCGGATTGCTCAGGATATGTAATCCGGAGCAATCCGGTTACCGGATGCATTGTTCATCCCTGCTGCCGCATGGATAAACATAGGGTTAATGTTAATCATAGATGTGGGCAACATGTCTCTAGGGGTGTGCCCATCCTCCCTAGAGACATGCTGTCCACTCAGGTGGGCATGTGGGGGGTTAATCTTGGCATTTATAGTATTGCCGGCTATTGTCTACACTTACTATTTTATGAATGAACCTGACCGCTCAGCGCTGTGTAGTAGATACAGTACGTAATGTTCGTAGTGTATGAGCCGCTAGCCTTGGTCCTGAAAGCACTAACATTAGTTCTATCGGCAGCGCATTGCCATAGACCTAAAGTTAATGCTTTCAGGACCAAGGTTTGCGGTTCATACAGTACGTACATTACGTACTGTATGTACTACACAGTGAGCAGCCCACGGGTTCATTCTTAAAATTGAAAATGCCGACAATAGTCGGCAATACTATAAATGCCAAAATTAACCACTCACATGGCCACCTGAGTGGACAGCATGTCTCTTGGGAGGGTGGGCACCCCCTAGAGACATGATGCCCATGTCTATTATTACATTTAACCCTTTGCTCATCCCTGCAGCCCATCAAAGCAAACCTCCTGCGGTTTGCAAAATGCTGCAAAAACTGCAGCCTGCATGATTTTTACCGCAGGCTGCAATCCGGTTACTGTAATGGGTTCATATGGGCTGCGGTTTCTGATCCGGTTTTGAGCACTTTTACTGCTCAAAACCGGATCAGGATCTGCAGTGCCCTGCCACAAAGTGTGACCCTAGGCTATCTCAGCACAGGAGATGTGGTATGATCAGATCATGTCCCTGTACAGTCAGACACATTCATTACACAGTATATAGCAGGGGCACATATATAAGATTATCTCCGCACAGGAACATTTTTTAAATATATCCAATTGTGGAAATTATTATTATTCCAGGATCTCTTCATTAAAATTAACTTTAAATTAGACTTTGTTCAATGAACAACCCCTTTATGGACGTTTAATTGTTACTTTGCATGATTGGAGTCATTGTTTTGTAATTATAGAATCATATAGTATTGTATAGCTCTGAAGCATTCTGTGAGCACCATATTTTGGGTATTGTCCCGCTAACCTCATAAGAGTTGTATGCACAAAGCTGTAAAGTTACTTTTCCTCAGGAGTGACACAAAAACAAAAACTTCCTCCCCTTATCTAAATGCAGGGGGGCAACAAAGGGGGGTGCAGCCGGACCTTTTGCACCGGACGCCACTCAGTGGGGGGCGCCGGTGCCATCATCAGGTGACCAGGCGTCCGGCGGTGGCACTGCAGCACCGCCGCTGGAACTAATCTCCTCGCCGCATATTGTGCACGGGCGGCCGTGGAGCTGTGTGTGCACAACCCCTGCTGCTGGTCCGCCCCCTGGCAGCAGTTACCACCCCCCCCCGGTCACGTCACGCTGCAGCTGACGTCACCCGGTGTGCCGCACAGTCTGGGAAGGAGAGGAGAAGTGCCGAGGAGCTACTGTGTGGCCTGCCTCCTCCTGACTCAGACTCAGTCGTCCAGTAATAAAGAAACCTAAACAGGCGGGGGTGGGTGGGTGCCTGTCCTGGGCTGGCCCGGCTGGGAGTTATGAGGTGTGTGTATATGTATATATATATATATATATATACATACATATATACATCAGGCGCAGGCACACACTATGAGGTATAATATTATACCTCATAGTGTGTGCCTGCCTGGTGATGTATACATATATACACCTCATAGTGTGCCTGCCTGATGTATACATATATATACCTGAGGTATATATATGTATACATCAGGCAGGCACACTATGAGGTGTATATATGTATACATCAGGCAGGCACACACACTATGAGGTGTATATATGTATACATCAGGCAGGCACACACTATGAGGTGTATATATCATATTTACACCTCATAGTGTGTGTGCCTGCCTGATGTATACATATATATACCTCATAGTGTGCCTGCCTGATGTATACATATATATACCTGAGGTATATATACACTATGCCTCATCAAATAAAAATTGGCGGTGGCGGGTGTGATGGGGGCGCCAAAATAAATCCTTGCCCCGGGTGCCAGAAAACCTAGGTACACCTCTGTCTCAATGCCCATAAATATTGTTATACAATTACATTTAATAGCAGACATTATATTGATGCAGTTAAGGGGAACCTGTCATCAATTTGTTTTGTGTGAACCAATGTCACCATCTTTATGATTGCCTGTATTGCCTTACACAAATGTGACCATCATCCTCTAACTTCCCTGTATACCACCAAAGATATAATTTGTGTCTAAATGATTTTGGTCCGGTCTGATAGGCATCTGTGCCTATTTGCCCCTAAAAGCTGATCTTTTGGTTAATGTGGATGATGCATCATGCATAGTCCATTAAGAAAAAATAAATCTTACTCCTATGCATTAGGATCATCAGCTCGCGCAGGCACACTTTACTTTGGCATACTTTAGGCAGAGACAGAAACATTACTGTGTATGCGCCCAGGAAACATCATTACGGAATTCGTTCTGGTTAAAATTTAGCCAGAATGATGCTGCTTGTCAGTTATATTTTGTGCTTTGCCCACAGTAGGGCAGAGGAAAGACACCTGCGCGAGCCAATGACGCTAATGCACAGGCATGAGATTTATTTCTGCTATGTGGATGAAGCAGTATGCTTTTGGGGGCAAAGAGGCTTCACAGATGTTGAAGAAATTACATTGGATGAGACCAATTTCATTTCTTTTACAAAGTGGTAGAAATGAAATAAGTGTTTTTGTTGGTATACAGGGGGAGTTAGGATAATGCGGTACAGGTGCTCAGAAAGGTGGAAGTGTGGCGCCCTGCCATTACAGGTAGCCACAGAACCACCTCAAACATGGATGGATTTCCACAGAAGGTACCACATACACCCAACACCTTCCACCCCAGACCTGTAGGGGGAGCTTCATCTTGCAGCATTAAGCAAGATCCCCTATAAATAAGGGTGCTGGGGGTGGAGTTAGTCAGAGTGTGCAGTTGCTAGGAGAATTGTGAAGACATCCTGGTGTGTTGGAGCCACTCTAGGCCTGAGCCAGTTGACCGTTAACCAGCCTAGCCAGCCTAGCCAGTGTGAGGGCCTAAGAGTGAGGTCGAAGGCAAGGCAGAAGGAGCAAATAACAGCAGACTGGGAGCAGAGGAGCCGTACCGGTTCACCCCATAAAGCAAGCCGGACTAAGGAGTCCGAGTCTGCAGGAGAGCATCTAGCCCAGCAGAAATACCAGTTCACCAAGGAGATTCCTGTTTCCCGGACACCTGTACAGCAACCAAGAAGGGAGCCAGGCACCACAGGAGAAGTGATAGCGGTAGTCCACACAGAGGTTTCCTACCACATAATGCCTGGTGACAGAGGTGACAGAGACACAGAGGAGGCCAGGCCTAGTTTCACATGGGTCAGAGGCTTCACTAAGGGAAAAGCAACAAGGAGGCCTTATACTCACTCATTGTGGAGATCCAGAAGTGTTTCCCGACCACTGGAGTGTGCCCTGGACAGTATCTTCAATATCACCAGTAAAGGTACAGAAACAACTTCCAGTGTGTGTGTCTGTTTCTCCAATCCTGACCCTGTCCAGCTCAGAGACTGTAGCAGCAACCTGGCTGCCTAGCCACCTCCCTGTGCAAATCCCTGTCACTTCATCACAACCCTGGGGATTCTTCTCCGCCTGTGGAGAGCTATACCATCTGGAGGCCCACAACAGCACTGGTGCCATCACCAGACACCACAGGTGGCGTCACGAGACATTTATTCTTTTTATCCCCTTTTTATTTTATTTAAAATTGACTACCAGGGCTACGGTACCCGGGCGTGGAGTTGGGGGGAGGTCACTGGTGGCCTGCCCAGACTCGAATTCCCATAGACCCCTGGATGAATCAGTAGTATTGGTTCACACACAGAAAATCCTGTGACAGGTTCACTTTACAAGATAAGAGTCACTCCACTGTCTTCTGTAAGTTCGTTTTCTCCTGCTTTATTAGGTCAGTCAGTGACAATATGAGAAAAGGTCACCTGTATGATATACTTTTTTAATTTTCAACAGCTCACAAGTTGCATAGTTTTTTCTGTTTATGTTATACCATCCTAGAAAAATATATGGGGCAATGTCACAAATATTCTGTTTTTACGGAATCCTAAAGAAGTCTACATTACTTGTTTATTCACACAAATAAATACAACATATGAAACGTAGACCTTATAGAATTCGCAACCTTTACTACACAATCTGCAAAAGGATGATTCACAAAGCCAGTGATTCATTTACATAGATATTAATAAAACGGACTGCTGTAAATGCATGGGTTGATGTATCCCATGGGAAATAAAAGAATAGGTAATATCTTGCAGAGCTGACAAAGGAGTTACAGTTAGTACCTATTCTGTTTCCAAGACATTTCAGAATGTTCAGGACTTTTTAATATTTCATGTCTAAAAGGGCAGAACATACTAGAGTAATTTACTAAATATTGGTTTAGCCTATTTATATGAGAACTTTCATTTCTAACTAAGTTATAATACCACATTAAAGATATTATATTATTTGAATAGAGAAATGCATAATTCACATTGTATTGTAGTTTTGTATCTCTAGTTCTTACCAAAAATCTATTCACTTTGTGAGATTGTACATTATAACATAACAAGCTGATTAGTTGGGGCCAAAACAACATTTCTTAGATTGTGCACAGTATAAAATTTCTTTGTATTGGTGATTTATGTACTTATCTTTGAGAAACAGTGGTACACTTTGAATTGAAAATTTATTTTATTTTATGTTCTTTCAGACAAAATAAAAATCTAGAAAAAGAAACAAGTTTGCAAACCCTTATGTACAATAACTGATTGTGCATCTATTTTGTCCATTCAAATGGAAAGGGGAAAGGGAAAGGCCGCTCCATTGCCCATTAACCTCCTGGATTCCTGCACCTGGTGTGGCAGCTTTGGCAACTGCCCAGGAAACAATGTAAAGTAGAAACCACCGGTGCTTGTCTTCTTAAAATTTTCTTTATTATTTTTTGAAAATTATAAAATCATTCAGCGTGCTAGCTTGGCGCTAGACGGGTTTCGGAAGAACAACTTCCTGAATCATTAGCAAATACAAAATACAAAAGCTTATGCATATATAAAAAAGAAACCTCCACCCACAGTACGCTGGAGGAGATTGGACCCCGTTTTTGGATGTGATACTACAGGGGGATAAGGAAACTGGAAAAATCAGCACCAAACTTTTCTGCAAGGAAATTAGTGGAAACACCTTGTTGAGGACAGACAGTTGTCACCCACAACATGTCACTAAAAATCTCCCTATAGGAGAGTTCATCAGAGCAAGAAGAAATTGCTCTGAGGACACTGATTATCAGATGGAGGTCAAAGTGATCCAAAATAGACTAAAAAATAGGGGTTATAGAAAGTGGACTATACAACGGGCATTAAACATTTTGGAGCTAAAAGATTGTAAATCCCTATTGCAGGACAGGGCAGAAAATCAGCACCAAAAAAACAGTAAGAATAAAGACAAAAATAAGCTTGGAAATTTACACTCAGAAAATGTGTCTATCTGTGAAATAGATCATAATAGGGATTCTAACATACATCCTCGCACTTTTGTCACTCAATTTAGTAAGGATTTTAACAATATCAAAAAACTACTTAATCGTAATGTTCCAATCTTATATCAAGATGACATTTTGCGCAAAATATTATCGGGTGGCTGGAGGGTAGTAGCAAGTAGAGCGAGGAAACCCCCCCTCATGTTTTACCCCCCCTCTTCTTCCTCCCTTTTTAATAGGGGAACTTTGACTCCAGGCATCCTAATGTTATTTAGACATAAGCATAAGTGACTTTAGTGAAAATCTTAATTTAAATCTATGGATGAATAAAACCCAAAATAAGTGAAACTCCTCCCCTCCCCCCCACCTTTCCTTCCTTTTATTTTCTTTTTTTTTCTTTTTACTAAAAACAGGGGTTATAAGGTTACAAGATGTGGACTATATAATGGGCATTAAACATTGTGGAGTTAAAAGATCGTAAATCCCTAGTGCAGGCTAGGGCAGAAAATCAGCATAAATAAACCGTTGAAAATAAAGACAAAAATAAGTTTAGAAATTTACACTCTGAAAATGTGCCTGTCTGTGAAATAGATCAAAATAGGGATTTTAATACAAATCTTTCCACTTTTGTCATTTAATTTAGTAAGGATTTTAACATCAAAGCATTAAAAAACTAGTGACACTAAAGACACCAAAAAAAGTTTGGAAATTTACACTCTGAAAATATGTCCATTTGTGAAATAGATCAAAATGGGGATTTGGATACATATCATCAGAAAGGATTTTAATAACATAAAAACATAAGTGATTATAGTGAGAACTTTAATCAAGGTCTCTAGAGGAATTGAACCCAAAATATAACACCCACCCCACCCCCCTTTTTTTTTTCTCTTTTTCACAGAGTAATAACTGAAAAGAAAAAAGAAAGTAATATATTTATATATAAAAATAAAAAACAGGTCTTGCTATAAAGTTGCTAGGATGATTAAATTTTGAATATGCTTGAACAATGCAACAAATGCACATCAGGAGTGTAATAACAGAATTTATTAATATGTGATAATCATCATAAATATATTAATACACACTGAAATGTTCTATGTATGATAGTATATTGGTTTTCCACCATATAAGGAAAGAAAAGATAAGAAACAAAATAAATAAAAAAATAAAAACATCAAAGGTGGAAATTTATAAAGATACCAAATATATATATTGTATCATATTTAAGAATATTAATGAGTTGTGTATTAGAAAGCAGTTTAATACTCCTTTTGTGCAAGGTTCAACTCCATAACATGTGAAAGGGTTAAACTTTTAATGTCTTTATTATTACCATTGTAAACTATGTTCAGCTGTGGGTGGAGGTTTCTTTTTTTATATATGCACAAGCTTTTGTATTTTGTATTTGCTAATGATTAAGGAAGTTGTTCTTCCGAAATGCGTCTAGCGCCCAGCTAGCACGCTGAATGATTTTATAATTTTCAAAAGATGATAAAGAAAATTTTAAGAAGACAAGCACTGGTGGTTTCTACTTCACATCTATTTTGTCACTTGCTTTCAGTTTTGTTCATAAAATTTGCTAATGTTTCTGCCCTGTGAGCTCTTATAGATCAGGTTTTCTGTCTCCTGCTCACCCATAGGGGCCTTATTCTTTTCTCCTTAAAGGGGTTGTACAGTCTAAGGGTGCGTTCACACACTGCGTATTTGCTGTGTATTTTTACATGAGTGCTGTTGCAGTTTTTGTAGCCAAAACCAGTCGTGGAACAATGAGAGGAAAAGTCTAATAGAAACAAGTGCTCTACTTCTGTATTTAATCACTCACTGCTGGTTTTAATCAGCCACTCCTGGTTTTGGCTACAAAAACTGCAAGAGCACTCGCGTAAAAATACACAACAAATACGCAATGTCTGAATGTGGCGCCCTGCTAACCCAGGTAACCACAGGCTCACATACAACATGGATAGGTTTCCACAGTGGGTACACAGACGCAGACAACACCTTCCACCCCGATACAGTAGGGGGATCTCAACCTGCTGCTCTTAGGCAGGATCCTCTATAAATACTGGTGCTGGGGGTGGAGTTAGTTAGAGTGTGCAGACGCTACAAGAGCTGTGAAGATGTACTGGTGGTCAGAGCTGCGTGTTGCCCGAGCCAGTTACTCAGAGCAGCCTCTCCAGCAGTTCTGCAAGACCCAAGAGTGGGGATGGAAGACAAGGAGAAGAGAAAGGACAGTGGGGACCGAGGAGCCATAGTTAGGTTAACCCCCGAGCAACACACCAGACACCGGAGTCCGCATCTACTGATGAACACTAGGCCCAGTAGAAAATACCGGTACACCATGGAGAGTCTAGTCTCCCGGGCATCTGCACAGTCACATACCAGGGAGCCAGGCTCCGCAGAGAGAGAAGCAGCGGTAGTCGAGTGAGGGTATCCCAATGACAGCACAGGTGAACAGAGAGAGCAGAGGAGGCCAGCCAAGATCTACATAGGTGGGGTCTTCACACACATGGGGAAAGCAACAAAGAGGCCTTATACCCACTCGCTGTGAAGACTCAGAAGTGCATCCCGAACACCCGGCAGTGCTCTGGACATCTACCTACAACTACACCAGTAAAAGGTAAAAACAACCAGCAATGTGTGTGTCAGTTCCTTACCCGTGTCCCTGTCACCCCAGAGACTGTCCTGTCTTCCAGTAGCCCAGCCAACTCCCTGCTCTATTCATCATCAGCACGTCCATTACCACCGATGCATCCCTGACCCGAAGGTCCAGCTCCACCTGCAGGGAGCTGTACCATCTTGGCAGCTATACCACTCCCTCTGTAGATCTGAAGCAGCGCTGGTGCTGAATCACCAGAAGCTGCGGGTGGCGTCACGTGAACTTTATAAACTCCATTTCTCTCATTTCAACTATCTCTTTTTAAAAGCAGACCACCAGGGCCACGGGTCTGAGCAGGTCACCAGTGACAACCCAACAGCAGCAGCAACACCCGAATCCCCATACCCTGGGTGAGTCATGAATGCACCCTAAGGCTGTGTGAACACTATCCGGTGCCACTGCGTCTTGGACACTGTGCCTCCGGACCTGCGTGAATCTGCGGGTGCCTGCAGGGAGACCGCAGCCGCCCGGTGCCCATGATCTGTGGAGGGTACAGGGTGGCTTCTCCCTGCATTCGCCCGATGGTGACTGCTTCCAACTCTGTATTATGAAATTAACATGCTGAGGAGATGCAGAAGTCCAGCAGCCCACACTGCAGCTAAAGACACTCTGCATTCAGAAGAAGTGTAGTGAGCATAGGATATCTTGAAATCCCATCTGTAATGTACAATAATTAGATCTGCCTCTTTAAGAAAACTAGGGCTGTTGTATGATGGGTAAGGAGAAGAAGGAGGTGGGGAATTAAGGTTTGGTTTCACTTTGGAACATGCTGCTGGAAAGACTGTTCTGCAATATGATGGAGAAAGATAGAAGACAAGAATAAAGTACAGTTAAAGTTTACTCTTGTGAATGCCTCATATCGTGTGAATATTACACCATCCACTATGCTTGTAGTGTACAATGCAGCATTTTGTATGCAGCGGCAATACGCTGCATCCAATATACTGCAATGTCTGATCATGTGCACACACCCTTAAATGATAATTCTGCCGTCACTCTTTGTGACCTCAGACTTAATAGTCCTCCCAGCGTCCAAACTGTGAGCTGCATGGATTCGAGTTTTCTAAATCAGGACAGATCACAGGTACGTGGTATACATGTTCCTGGCCAGGGCCTCCACTAGTGGGCACAGCCTTGCTCAATACAAGTGTATGAAGCAAGGATGCGCCCACTAGATAGCTAATCTATACACTTATATTGAGAGAGGCTGCACCCACTAGTTACTGTATGTTGCTGCTGGGAACATGTATACCCCATTTTGTGCCTAATCTACATTACAATCTGCCGAAAGTGATGGTGTTTAAGGTGGGAAGCAGGATTTCACATCTTTTCTTTTGGCCAAAGTATAGAAGCTTTATTGAAATAGACACAAAGCAACATACAATCTGCCTCAAATCCGCAACAAAAATGTATCAAAAATTCACCCTGCTGACATTGATGGTTTTGGTACGTTTTTCTGACAGTAAACGCAGATTTTGGAAGTTAAAAATCTTCACCACAAATTCAGCATGGGAAGGGGCCCTTAGGGTATGTCTAGACATGTTGGCTTTTGGTTTTGCAAATCCACAGCAAAACCTGAGATGTTTCCAGCATCTCCTGGAATTTTCAAAGGAGGTTTGCTGCATTTTTTCATGCAGATTTCCTGTGGATTTGGTGCGTTTGTTTTCGCATTTTACTGCGTTTGTGCTGTAGATTTGATGGTTGCAGATTTTCAGCATTTTTGTCCATAGAACACTACAAAAACGTGGGAAAAGAATTGACATGCTCACTCTTTCAAATCAGCAGAAAAATCTGGGGTGTTGACACTTTTTCCATTAAAATAAAACCAATGAGTGTGGACAGCTAATCCCAGAAACACATAGGTTTTGTTGAGAAACAAAAACACAGGAAAGGATTAGCATAGGCCTGGGTCACACTGGCTTTAGGCTTCCGTTCAGGGGGTTCAGTTAAAAAGATAGAATCTAGCAGCATTAATGCACTGTTACTGTAAAGGTAATGCTGCCTTAATGTTGCCAATAGAATCTTATGGATGACGGAAGTCACAGCGCAGGTCAAACACCGACATGTAAGTGCCGGAGTTTGAAACCTCACGCTATTTCCAAGCGCATCACATGATGCATCCCATTGAAAATAAAATAATAACTAAACAAAATAGAAATAAACATATTTGGTATCACTGCACTTAGAAATGTACGATCTATCAAATTGTAAAATAAATTATTCTGATTAGAGAAGGCCTTAAAAAAATTCTATATGAAAGAATTATGGTTCTTTTGCCACCGCAACGTTATAATAAAATATATGAGGCGATCAAAACTTCATATGTAATGATGAGCGAGTGTATTCGTTACTATGTGCTACTCGCACTGATAGTACAGTATGTAAGTTACTCGTTATTCTGCGAGTATTTGTGTACTCACCTTGCCATATTCAGATGTATCGCCCTGCAGTTTTGGAGCCTCTTTTTTAGTTACTAAACATGCTGGGCTTCTTAACCGATGACAGAAATGCGGCAGACATCTTGGTTGTAGAATTACTGTGATTGGCTGGCCACTCAGCATCATAGGGCCTATTTAGGCCCTGCTGTGGCCAGTGTATCCGTAGCCAGCGCTGGAAAAACATAAGGAGACATTGCTCAACTGCTAGGGAGAGTGTTTAGGCCTCTTCATAACACAAAAGCCCTTTTCAGGGCTACCTCTAGTGTATACTAAATCAGTGTAGAGTAGGCAGGGAAAGATAATCAACCAGGTACAGTTTAAAGGAGCCTCTCAGTAGCTCCATAATACCACCAAAACAATAGCTCTTTTGAGAGCTGAAGACACAGAACAGAGTCAGAGTACAGGGAGGAAGGAATAATACTCCCTAAAAAATAGCTCTTTTCAGAGCTGAAGACACACAAGAAAGTCAGTTTTTCCTGCTGTTTTGGGGTGATAGCCTGCATTCTGCTGTCCACATTACAAAAAGGTGGTTAGTGTTCTCTGCAAAGCAATAGTCCAAACATTTCCTACTGCCTGCTACCAAGCACTAGCCCATTTTCCCAGTTGTTTTTGTGGTATAGCCTGGCTTCTACTGTCCACATTACTACACATAAAAATGCGTTTATTGCCCTCCACTAAGCAGTAATTCAAACATTTCCTACTGCCTGCTACCAAACACACACCAGGCCATTTTGCTTGCAGTTTTTGTGGTATGAGCCTGCCTTCTGCTGTCCACATTACTACAGTTAAAAAGGTGGTAATTGCCCTCAACAAAGTAGTAGTCCAAACATTTCCTACTGCTTGCTACCAAGCATGCACCAGCCCATTTTCCCAATTTTTTTTATGGTAACAGCCTGGCTTCTGCTGTCCACATTACTACACTTAAAAATGTCGGTTATTGCCCTCCACAAAGCAGCAGTCCAAACATTTCTTACTGCCTACTACCAAGCAAGCACCAGGCCATTTTCCATGCTGTTTTGGTGCTATCATTTAGGTAGGATTGTGCCGCCAAAAGCTCACGAATTAATACAGTCCTTTAGTGCTTGTAAAATCCTAAGCAGCACTACTACCATTTAATTGTGTGTTGGCAGAAACCATGCACTATTTAATGTTCCCCCTGTCAGTTTTGGGGTCACATTTTGCTTGACACCAGAAGTATATATGTTATCTGTCCACTGTTCAATGCTAAATGTTTGTTGTGTATGTGCAACTGTAGGTTGTGTGCTGGTGGCATCAGGGCCTGCTTCCTGGACAACATATTGGGAAGCAGGTAACACAGGGGAAGTGCCAGTGGTTTTGCAGTCGTATACAGTTTTGTTTGTATGCATTTTAGCAACTGAGTGGGGTGCTGCGTATGTCAGCAGTATTTTCAGAATGCTAACAGAGGTATTTTGTTGAATAATTCTTTTTATTCTGGGTGAATTGATGCCACTTTGGTGCAATCTGGACATGATTTTTTCAAATGCAGAGACATTTCTTGTGGTACTATTGTGGTATTATTCTGTTGTGTTTTGTGATTTTACCTAAGCTCTGTGAGCACCATGCCTACTCCTGTTACTCATCTCCGTATTCCTGATTAATGTTGAAGCTCTGCTTTCGTGATACCACTATTGTAACAACATTGATTTGAATGTGGTTCAGTATTTCATTGACCTTTTTACTGATATAGTGGGCGAACATATGTCTGTTCAGCTAACCAAAGACAGACTTTACAAGGTTTGGTCATCTGTAGTTCACATAATTTTTAAAAGTTAACGTTTTTTGGAATTTAAGTTGTGTTGCTGTCATCTGGAGGGATTCGATTACAAACTGGGTATAAGTATATTCCTTAATTTAATCAGAGTAAGGCTAGGGTCACACATAACAATCTGTTTTTGGAAGTGTTTTCCATGCCAAATCCATTTTTCCCTAGGCTGCTTTTTGTGCCTCCTGTGCCCCTGAATGTTTTGGGGACTTTGCCATTTTTTACATAAACAATGCTCTAAAAAATGGATCCTTTTTTGTGGCATAAACAATGTTCTAAAAATAGATCCATTTTTCCTTAGGGCCCCATGTTAAAAAATCATCTGTTTTTCTACTGCACCCAAAAATGTTCCTACCAATGTTTTTGGGTTTAAATACCTCCTAGGAATGTTTTTGGGTGCAGAAAAAACCATATAGGGTATTTATGACATATAATCTGCTTTCGCATCAGCTTTTGGACTTAGAAAAAAAAAGCAAAAACTGATGCCAAAAATGGCCCAAGGGCTTATGTGTGACCCTAGCCATAGCCCTTGCTGACGTGCTGGTTTATTGAAAATGGCCCAGTTTGTGCACATTCCCCCCACCTCTGTTTTAGCAGATGGGCCTGTCTTCCCCAATAATCCTTGCTATTGAAATGAGTTGGTACCTCTGCCGCCAGTGTTGTCAGAGGGTGATGTTTTCAGCAACTGATGTACAATGGCACCTCTTGAAGGATTCCCTTGTGCAACCCTTTTGTGACTCCAAAAGGAGAGAAATTTTCTCCTTGTATCGTCAGTTGAGAAAAGTGGCTAACCAGTATAGGCTGTTGGCGAAAATGTGTATTACACGATGGTCTTAAAACAGACACTTACACATGAACTGTGCCATGTGGACAAACCTTCAACAGGCAAAGGTTCTGTGTCACCAATACGAGGAACAATACCAATCCTCTCCTCATGCTGCCTCACCTCCACCTCCTCCTCTCCAACCCATCCAAGCTGGGGTTGGGAGTCCCCTCTGTAGTAATGGGAGTCCCCTTGGTAGCACAGAAAAACAAGTCCTCTTCCTCCTCATCCTTCCTCATCATCACCCACTGTTGCCTCAAAATATTAGCTGGGCTGGGTAGTATCACCCATTGGGAAATCTTGATCCATGGCCACATGTTGGTCATTCAAAGCTTCCTCTTTGAGA